>JAQFVV010014196.1:0-46126 GCA_028023455.1 Epiperipatus broadwayi
TTATTATTATTATTATTATTATTATTATTATTATTATTATTATTATTATTATTATTATTATTATTATTATTATTATTATTATTATTATTATTATTATTATTATTATTATTATTATTATTATTATTATTATTATTATTATTATTATTATTATTATTATTATTATTATTATTATTATTATTATTATTATTATTATTATTATTATTATTATTATTATTATTATTATTATTATTATTATTATTATTATTATTATTATTATTATTACGTTTCAAAGGAACTTTATTGATTTCCAAAAGTTACATATTTACAAGATCATACGTTACAACATAAGTTTACATCAATATGGTTACATATTATTCATGAGGGAGTATATACAAGGTAAAATAATAATTATGATTACATATATTCAAAGAAAAAAAAATTACATGGTTACACATTTACAAAGATCATAGGTTACAACATACATATACATCAATATGGTTATATATAACCGATTTGGAAGTATATACAAGGTAACATAAAAATTAGTAGTGATTATGTATATTAAGAAAAAAAAAGGTCATATAAATCAATACAGATTACATATGTAATATAGTTTTTCAGTATCTAATTCTCTTTTTTTTTTTTTTTTAAAGGTATTCAATATTATCTACATAATAAATGAAAAGGCTTTTGTAGCAATTACAAAGATCATAGGTAACATCAAAAGATTACATCCATATGGACACATATAAAAATTGATTATGATTACAAATATTAAGAGACCAGATTACATAGTTGCATTTTAACAAAGATCATAGGTTACTTAATACTTTTACAATCGATATGGTTACATATAACTGATTAGGTAGTATATACAGGTTACATAATTAATTTTGATTTCATATATTAAAGGAGCAAAAAGGTGGTAACAAATTAATATGGGTTACATAATGTTATATAGTTCTTTAGTATCTAATTCAAAATTTTTCTCCTTTCAAAGGCTTTTAAGATTATATACATACATAAATGATAACGCTTTTGTTGTAACTAGGTAATATCACCTTAGCACTGTCTCAGTTGTTGACGCATTAAGGACCAGGTGTCATGAAAAATGTTAAAGGGAGCAAGCTTTCTGTCTCTTTCCCTAAAACCCTCCAGCTTAATCCAAAATGTATTAGGATGTCTTCTGGGATTATTGTTATATATAAATATGCATCTAGTGCACCATAAAGCATACAAGATGAATGTACTAGCTCTAATTCTAGCAAAAATTCCTATTGAGAAAGTTTTAAAAAGATATGCAATATTAAATAAAGAATTGTTAAATAGGTTGGGAAGAGCAATGCGTATATTATCATAACACTGACAATCATAGAATATATGTTCTTGATTTTCAAAATCTTTTTACAAAGGGGGCAAAAAGCATCTATATTAATACAATTTCTTCTATATTTATAAAAATAAAGTGTTGGTAATGATCCTAAATTAAGCTTTTATTAGAAAATCAAAATATTTTGGCTCAAGCTTCCAGAATCTAAATCTTCTAACAAGTTGGCGATTGTTTAGACCCAAAATGGGTTTGCTTTGACTATTAAGTGTTGTTTGGTTTATTAATAGATATGTTTGCCAATATTTGTACTTATCTGTAGGGGGACAGAAGGCAAGTTTATCCATGCTCAATAGTGGTTTTATTAGTTCATCCCAATAACCAGTACCAGGGGGCGGTCTATCCGTAGGTGTAATTTTTAAGGTTGTAGCAATCTGATTAAATAGATTTGACAAAGAGGTAATCAGATTAAATGTTTTTTGTATTTTAAATATGTTTATTGAGTGTAGTCCTAGCCCATTATGAATTAATGGATTTTGTAATTTTTTAATGGAGATGGAGGCAATGCATCTGCCCCATAAAAGTTTTTTGAGCATGGAGTAAACATGTGAAGTGAAGGCTTTAGTGAAAATGATTATAGGGCTAAAGTAAGTAATTCTTGTCATAATCAGCATATTAAACAATGTGATTTTAGAGTAAACTGAAAGATATGACTTAGAAAGGGAACATATAATTTTTTCTATTTTTTCTTTAAGAGAATTCTGTATTTTTTGTCCTCATTCATTATTATTATTATTATTATTATTATTATTATTATTATTATTATTATTATTATTATTATTATTATTATTATTATTATTATTATTATTATTATTATTATTATTATTATTATTATTATTATTATTATTATTATTATTATTATTATTATTATTATTATTATTATTATTATTATTATTATTATTATTATTATTATTATTATTATTATTATTATTATTATTATTATTATTATTATTATTATTATTATTATTATTATTATTATTATTATTATTATTATTATTATTGTAGATAATCCTGCCTGCTTGCTAGTAATAATTGTGTTAGGAGCAGATGCTCATTCCTGCTTTATATAACCCTCTGATCTAATGAATTCATAGAGTAAGGCTTCACCAAGGTGGGCATACCCCATCATCATTTCATCATCAGGTATACTACTTCATTGTTCCTAACCTAGCACTGTTCTTTATATTTCTTAATGTATTTTTAAATACTGACATTCCAAGTGTGCATTCCATCATAATTCTGAATATATGGCAATCATTTATTCATAACTGTAAACTTTATATAGTTAAGTATATACTCCCATCATAAACCTACTTGATTATTCATTAATTAATCATTAAACCATAGTAGAATACCCACCCTAGAGATTATTATGACTTATAAAACTTACAGACCCTCTATTGTATGTAAGTTAGTGATATTTAATCTGCCTAGTCACTAACTGATTTAATTTAACCTGTAGAAATGCAATATAATCTTAGGTTTAATTCTAGACATACTGATTTTTATTTCACTTTAATTGTTTTTTATTATTGTTAATAAATTTTCTTTACACATTACCTCTCGCATTTTGTTACTTGTTTACCACAATTATTTAATATAGATTTAAAAGTTTCTTGTATCTCCTGACTTAGTGGGTTATAAAAAAGGACATGTATGCTAATATTAGATGTGTTGGTTATTGTGGGAATTGTTCTGAGGCATAGGTACTGAGGTTTGACCTTGTACTCTTTGTAATAATGTTACACACAGACATGTAAGTAAGTGATACCTGCTTGGTTTCTAGAATTGATTTTGCTTACTATATATTTCTGACTATTACAGTTACATAGTGATAGTATAAAATCACAGTCAAAAATATAACTTCTATATCCACCTAATGCTTGGCTTCACTTTGTTGGTGGACCACCACTACAAATTTTCTGGAAAAATTTCAACAATGTATCCCCTTCTATTAAATTCACAATAGGGTCAGAACAAAAACAAACAATTGACATTTTAGATGTTTTTGTTATGACTTACATATATAAAAATCCCAACTGCAGTTATAGAAATTCCACACATACAGGAAAATGCTTAGCATATACATCCAGATAACCCAGAAATACAAAACATGGAGTTATCCTATCATTAGTGAAAAGAGCCAAATAAGTTTGTTTAGAAACTAGTAATTTTAAGAAAAAAGATCATATAAAACAAACTCTTATGAGAAATGGTTACCCAACAGCTGTCACTAAGAAAGTCATAAATAGATAAAAAAAAAAAACAACCATCAAATAAAAAAGATATTGATACTGTAGAGTATCCATGCATCCAAAAAGTGGCAGAGAAATTAAGAAAAACCTTCAAACAGTATAACATCAGAACAGCTTTCCAGAGCAATACCACACTGTGAGGCATTTTAACATAGAAATCCCAAACTTGAAATGATAAAAAACAAAAAACTGCATTTATAAAATACCACGTAAATGTGGAAGAATGTATGTTGCTAGGACTAGTTTTTCCATTGAAAAGCTATTGCAAGGGCACAAACTGATAATTTGAAAAGAGACAACTGACATGTCTAAGGTAATAGACCATGTATGTACCAATATACATATCATTAATTGGGAAAATACAAAAATATTGGATAGAAAAAAAGTTACAAAGAAAAAAATTCAAAGGAGGTGCTCACATAACAATAACAAATAAACTCATACGTCAAGATAGGGTGACTATACATAATGTATGGAAGCCACTAATCAACTTTGCTCTTAGAATAAAATTGGGAAATCAGCAGAAATTTTATTGATCAGTCCATGAACTTTCTAATGACTATTTCCTTTGGAGGATATCTCAATTGTATCTTAAAATTCAATATTCTAAGAATCCAGATTTGATGTTTATGTTGCTACTGTCACTGATCAGGCCAGCAACATCTGAAGAAAAGAAGAGTATCATACCACTTGAAACATTGTGCATTTACGAACCTATGTCCTACTACTAACAGTTGAATGTAATTGAAAAATTTAAATAAAGTTTAATTTTTCTAAAGACATTCAATACTTAATATTAGATGATGGAAATAGTGCAATATATAAATACAATTGAAAATAGCTTTTCAATTTTAGAAAAAAAAATCAACATTAATTCCATTATTTATTAAAGAACTACTGAATTTCTGTCTTCAAATTGAAGTAACAACACATTTTATTTTATTTTAATAGCATCTATATAAATAATTACATTAAAATGCTCATGGTATTATTTTAACTTTTTACTGATCTATTTGTATTTTTTTTTACCTCAATCTCTCTCTAGAATTAATTTTATTAAAATCTGGCAATCATGTTCTTTGTAATATTAGGTTTAGAAACTATTTACTTTGTTTCTTAACATTATTAGCATGTTTGCAAATTCTGTTAATAGACCAGTTATATCGAATTCTTGCTTACCAAACTGGCTCCTACTTTTTGCTCTAGCAGTTTCCATTCTGATATCATTTAGTATGATTTAGACTTCAGAGCTTTACATTTTTTTGGGAATATTTTATTTATCTCCTTTAATAATTTAATTTTCTAGGATACTTTCTTTATTTTATGAATTTAAAAAACTATACTTTGATTATACCTTTGGATTTCCAATTTGCTTTATAAAATTATTAAAGATATTTTTAAATTGTTATATGTTTCTTAATTGTATAAAAAATGAATTATGGTTAATAAGTGTGATATATTTATTTTAAACAAAAATAATCGGCAGATACCAATTATAATAAAATTTTATCTATATACTGATAAAAATTCTGTTAAAAATCGATGTGATATTTTACATGATATATTGTAGCAAATCTTGAGGGATGTCACATATGAAAACATAAAAATCTGCTATAATGGTGATAATAAATTTATTAAACAGTTAGGATATAAAATTCAATATTTGGAGTAGCCAGTAAAGAAAAAAAGTATTTTATTATATATATATATATATATATATATATATATATATATATATATATATATATATATATATAAACAAAAACATGCCATCTTTGAATTTTATGTGTACTAAAACTTAAACATACTGGTATTATTTTGATAAGACTTTTGGTATGGTATACAATATTATGTCCATTTATAGTTATTGTATTTCTTATTGTAAGTAAATGTTATTAAAGCTTTAGCTGCATCTAAGAATGCAGAATGTATGCCTAGAACAACTTATATTTTTTGTTATTAATGTATTATTGTATTGTAATATGGAAATGAAATACCATGCATAAAATATACATTTTTATTACTAAAATTTCTATCTGAATGAAATACAAATAATAAAAATCTCAGTTGGTTAAGAAAGAGAACTAACTGTTGGACTCTACCCGTTATTTGTTAATACTGAATGGTGTAAAATTTTTCAAGCAAATAATTATATAATTATTTATTAAAGTAAGTATTATAGTTTTGTATGTATAAAGTTAAGATAATTTCTGTATGTATTTGAAAACACAGCCTTATAATTTTCCGTATATTACCGCGTGCATGTGCCACAGGGGTAACTAATTTATTATATAATATATAAACAACAACAACAATAATAAAAAAGAAAAAAAAACTTTTATCAAGAAACATACATTTTAAAAAAAAAAAAAAACTTTGCACACTTTTAGATTTGAAATTGAACCTTTTTTTTTTTTTTTTTTTTGTAAACGGAACACGCTGTAACATAAAAAGAAATAATGACTTTTCCATTATTCAAAACAGCTGTTATATTAAGTTGCATTATTTTTTTATAATGACAGTATTTTCCCCTTTGTAAAAGTTTATTTTTATTGTAATAAAAGTGAAAAACTGAAAAATTGTTATTCCTTATTGTTTCGATGTGTTAGAAATATATTGATATTAAAGTATATATAAACTGAAATATGTTAAATTAATATCCATTACTTCATTAATGTTTACTAAATTACTCCAACAAGTTCAATCATGTTTTTAATACTAAAATATTTTTTTTTTTATTATATATAAAACTTTTAATTTTTGAAGCATGTAAAATGTATTTTCATTAAGGATAATCTAATTATTAAAGATACAAATGCAATATTTTCTAGATTATATTACCATATAATCGTATTTTTTAATCTGATCGATTTTCGGATCGTTGATTTGTAGCGAAGATACTCTTAAATAGATGCCTGTTTATCATTCAATATTGAAGGACAGATTCGACTGTTTATGGTCACATCCATCGAAATCTGAATCTTGTTTATTTATGATTTATATCAATTTCTAAATGATTCTTATTCTGATAAAAATGATGTTATGATTGAAATAGGCTACCGATTGTAAAGAAATATTTGACGTTAAAGACTTATCTAAAAAATGAGCATAATAAAAAAATAATAAATAAAATGTTGAATTTTATAGAATGATTATATGAAAATAAATACTTTGGAAGAGTCGCATGTAAAAACACATGATACAAACAGAATACAATAGATTAAGATCGTCCATGTATTTTTATTTATTTATTGATGTGTTAAAGAGGTATCTTAATATTATGTAATGACCTGAATGTTCATTTTTAAAAAAGGAGAAAATTAAAAGCATTGGATTGTGAATTGAAAACGAAAAAGTATGCAATGTTAAGACTGTCAAGTAAAAGATATAAAAGACGAAGGTAAATAAATAAAAAAAACCACGATAATTTGTAGAGACAATTTTTTAAACTGCAAACGTTTTAATAAAAAGATAGAGGCATTGTAGTTTATAAAAATGTATTGGGGGATCTTTTTAGCATAAAATTTACATAAGTTGATGACAGAAATAAAAGTGTATTTATTTTAATACAGGAAATAGGTATGAGTTTATGAAAATTAGAAAAAAGTTAAAAAAAAAGCTAGATAGTTGGATTTTGGCAGATAACTAATCTTAAAACTTTGTACTCTGAATTAAATATATATAGTATACCAGTCAGTTTTGTCTATTCATATAACAAGAGCTAGCATCTAGGCAAAAGTACCTCAAGTACAATCATGCGCAAGATACATAAGTCAGGAACACTCATGAACTCTGCCCTATTTGCCTATTTTCTAGATCTACCAACTTATGAGCAAGAATCCTGATGATACCAATCTAATTTATCTCTTTCTGCCAGCATTGCAAAGCAGAGATACAAAGAGTTGTCTAATTGGAAATAAATGATAGTGAAATCTTTTAGTATAAAATACACAAGTTGGATACATTTAAAGACCGTGACCTTTCACATTATATATATATATATATATATATATATATATATATATATATATATATATATATATATATATTGTACCCTTACTTCTCGATGTATAATATAGTTTGAAATACGACTAGCTTAATTAAATTATAATGCTCAGTTAAAATTTACATATCTATCTTTAATATACTTTTATATTATTATATTCTAATTAAATTTATTATTAATTACCAAAATCAATATATTTCTATAGTATGTACTAATTAAATAAGTATTTAATAAAATCATGAGACTATGAAGTAAAGTTACAAAGCAATAAGTAGATTTACATTGAGTCAATATCTTCCAAAACACTGTCTCAATGGCATAAGAATACTATTACCTCCTTACTATCCTATTATTACATCTACAGCATTCTTATGGCTTTGAAATAAAATAAATTATCTTTAATATTAATAAAAATAAATCTTAACTTTTATTTTTAAAATATAATTAAATAATCTCAGGTTCTTCTAATTATCTTAAAGTAATGATAACTCATGTAAATAAGTATGATATGGGATTTTATATCAAACCTAAATACACCTAACTTATTTTAATATTTATAATACCAATCTTAGAGTATAACCTAATCTTATCTATTTCTAATATATCATCAATCATTAAATAAATAATCATATGTATATCTTTTATTTTCATATAGCATCTTAATTTTGGAATAGATCAAAATCTTATAATTCAATAATCTGTGGCAATAAATAATATTGTACTCTTATATTATGCATTATAATTATTCTATGACCATTGTAATATAATGTAATAATGTCAATCAATTCTCATAAATGATAATCAGGAAAATATTGTATTTATTTCTAAAATAATATTAATAAATTCACATTGTGCAAATATTATGTTTCTTCAAATTATCTGCTGTCAAATGCTGTGGTGCAAAATAATGAACTCGACACATTTTTAAAACAAATTAAACAAGTTTATTTACATTAACTTCAACTAAAATTTATTTACAATATTTACAGTTCAAAATTATGAAAACAAAGAAAATAAAATAAGAAAATAATAATACAATATGTTTACACTGTTATTAACTCATACTCCTAATAAGTAATTATACATCCTTTAAAATGCTGTATTAATAACATTGAAGTATGTTTTCAAAACTTATACTTTAAATAAATATCAGTGAACTTCAATTATTACACAGAAAATTTATGCAAATAATATTTATGTAGCATATGTAAACAGTTAAACTTTACTAATTAAATTGCTACATCACTTAAGTATTACTGTTACTTATTTCATCATGTACTAGTATGTGTTCACTCTATTATTAGTACTACTTTAATATCATAATATAGAAATCAATGTATTTTTGTAATGTAATAACAAATAATTGATTACAATTTTATATTTCACTTAATGCAATTTATGCTACATGTTTTACTAAATATGCATTACATATATGTACTGTTAAATAATAATATTTAAATTATTCATTAATTTTAAATTCATAAAGTATTACATTAGATAAATTCTATGATTCTTTTCTATGTAAAATTATTACTTTACTTTATGTGTTATTCTACTCCTTCTTAATAACTTTCTATCTACAAAACATCCTCTAAACTTATTTAAACTTTCCGGAAAATAATCATTGATTTTAAATAAAACTGATTATCCAAACTATTTATACTACGTCATCTATATTCAGTAAACCCTTAATTCAAACATAAACTTCTACATAAAACTTAACTTAATTTATCCAATAAAATAAAAATAAAAATATAGACTTTGAGATCTCTTCCTAACTTGAAATAAAATAATTACTTGTATGAATAATAAATATAATTCTAATACTCCAACATAATAATAATAAAAATACAAATCAAAATTTATTTACGAAAGAATCATATAATTATTTCTAAGCTTCTTATGTAATGTTGCATCGTATTTATTTCATAAATTCAAATTATGCATATTTAAATAAAACTGTCACTGCCAATATAATGTGTGTGTATTTTTAAAATAATCATACATTCATTCAAAACAACATAATATTTGGTTGATCTAAAGAAAACATATTAAATACATAAAAATTATTATTATTACAATTTTTACCATCAATAATGATTTAATGTACAGTCCATCTTCCAATATTCTTCGGAATTACAGCTTCATAAAATAATTCACATTTACACATACGATCATTCTTTAACATATTACGTTTTATATTAATTATAAAATAAACTTATGCAATTAATTATTATATTACTTTAGTTATTATTTTAAGAAATGTACCTATCTTATTTTTAATAAATTAATAAGATTTAATTTTTATATTAGATAAATAAAACAGAATTTATATTACGTGACTCCAGCGATGTTTTCTTTTTCACCATAAAGTTCTTTAATCATAGGCACATATTTACTAGAACACCATTTCCTGTTTCCGGTCCACCACGTGTTTTTTTAAAAGTTTATGAAAAACGAAAACGTTCTTTTTAAACAAAATAAAAGTTAATTTTTCCATAAGAAATAAAACAAATTAAAAATAGTTTATAGGCTCCGGATCTAGTTCTTTTAAGAATATTATTTAAAAGTTATTATCTTAGCTTAGTCTTTAGTTTTATGAAAAATTATCATTTAATTACTTTTAAATTAACTGGGACGTCCACTTATTACTTGCACATTTCTTAATAAAATATCCAGGTAAGAATAAGTTTCTTTATTTATAAACGACCTGCGTTTAAATTATTTTAATATAATAATTTTATTATATTAAGATTTTTAGCTAATTATATTTCAATTTACTTGCTTTTAAAATTATCAACATTCAGTCTTTTAAAACATAAAGACTTAACAAGGCAAGTATTTATAAAACTACTTTCATTTTTAATATCTTTACTTAAGATATATTTTTAAATTTATAGCTTGCAAAAATACTTTCTTCGTAAGAAGTATTTTATTCTCTAAAATATCTATTTTCTAATAATCACTATTAATTAGCTTTTAAAATTATATACTGTCCAAAATACTACTTTTCTCCATCTCGTAATTTTCCGAACTAATCCAGCATTTGTCATATTTCTAGGGTAAAGTTTCCGATATATTTTCATTATATATGATGTTCCCATGACTATTTGCTTGCAAATTGAGCTTCAATTTAGAGACGATTGATAGGAAAATTTAAATTAACACTGCATGTCTATTATTTAAAACTTTTATAGATTATTTATAACGACACTCTTATAATTTTAAAAAAATGATTTTAGAGCGTCTATAAATTTAATTAGCTATTTTCCTAATAGCACAATTAACTTGAAAATTCAATCACGAAGTCCTCTCCTAACAATTGAACTGAGCTTTTATACCGGAAGAAACTTCCCATTTGATTGGTAGATTAAACAATCAACTTTGCTGGCTTATTTACATATTTACCAACAACACAAAATTAAAAATAAATAATGACTTATTTAATATTTAATATTTATTACATTATTAAATTTCTAAATAATCTTTATCATTTATTTAAATCTATTAAACATTTTTAAAAAGTATATTATTTTACTTGATTTTAATTTTAACTTTTATAAGATTATTTTTAAATAAACTAAGTATTTTTTATACGTCATATTTTTAAAACAATATTTTAAAATCAGATTTAATATTTCACATTGAATATCTTTATTTTTATCTCGTGATAACTCACGTATTATTTATAAATTTTACAACATAATTTTTAAAATAGTTTTGCAACTTTACTAAATAACTTCCATGCATGTGTGTGTATATTTACTTAACATCTGTTTTTTACAATACAAGAAACGCTTACCATAGTCTAAAAATAAACTAACAATTGCATTTTTTAAAATAAATATTTTTAAAATAAATAAGATATTATAATAGATTTTAAAATAATAATTCGACATTATTGAAATCAAATATTAATCTTCTATTTATGTACTTATAATAATTAAAATATTTATATTCTCTTATAATATTATTTTATCAACAATAAACATATGCATTTAATTTTACTTGTCTTTTAAATACTTTTAGCTTTAAATACCTATTTATTAAATATATTCATGCAGTATTGACTATGGCCATTCTTCCAACTATATATTATAATCATCATCATTTAAAATATCTCTCTTTATATCAGCACAATTTCACATATCAAATACTCATATATTGCTTTAATTAAAACTTTTGAAATAGTACCATAAGCAAAATTAACATCACATATTCAAATATAACTTAAATTTAAAATTTTTAATAGATTAGCACAAAAATTAGATGGTGACCCATACAAAAGGGCACAATATATATATATATATATATATATATATATATATATATATATATATATATATATATATATATATATATATATATATATATATATATATATATATATATATATATATATGTTTAGCAGGAGATCATCTAATCAGAGCAAGCATAATATACTAATCAAAATATTAATGCAACAATGATTCTGTAAGTTTATATATATATATATATATATATATATATATATATATATATATATATATATATATATATATATATATATATAAGATTTATTAATTTAAATAACATGTATGAGTTATTATATTTCTCTCTTAGTCTTCATTAGCCTCTTTATATTATATAACATGGAATTTACATTTATAATTTAAGAAGTTACAAAAAATTCATTAATTTATTATTTTATTGTGGCTGATTTATATGCCAATTATTGATAAACAATAATATATGCAAATACAGTTATAATAGCAACAATTTGAGTATGAATATGAATTTTAAATCCACCCCTAGAAAGAAAAACAAAATATATCATTTGACCGAATATTTATAATTATCAATTTCATTATATAATACACTTTACATAACTAGGTGAAGTAAACTGAGTTTACACTGAGTAAGAAACATGTGTGAGAGAGTTAATTTAAAAAATATATATAATTGCATCACAAAATGATGTGCATATGAAAATATTAATAAATATCATAAAGAAATCTGCTTAGTAGATCAGAATATTACAGCTTATGGATATTCATAGGTTTTGCTTGGAACTAGAACAAAAAGGGTGGTGCATGCATGGTGGCATACTTATGTGACCCAATCATGGATCCTAGAAAGTTGCTTCTGAAAATTCATTGAAGAAGATAAGATCGATATATGTCTGCAAACTTTGGCAGACTCTTAACAAAATCAGTCAGCTGTGAATTGCAATAGGCTGGGATTTTCCCAGACAACTCCTATGCAGTTGGATCAATCAACAAAAGTAAGTCCCCTGGGGGTTTAAGAGTCTGGTTCTTGGACTTTGAGATATGAGATGGGGTTAGATTTTTGTGATACTTCCAGGACATGAAGCACAATATATATAACAAACAAAAAGACCGGTATGCATGCAATGCTTTGAACAACACTTATATAAAACTTAAAAAATACTTGATTAATTAATACATATATATTATGGAATATCCCATGTAATGGTATTATTTAAAATGCTAAACAATAAAAGAGGACTTAGATTCTTTAAAAAAATGACAAAATATTGAAATAGAAATCCCCTTCCCCTGCTAAATTTACTTATATATAAAACTTCCCACAAAAATTAACTAAGTGCTTTGATGATATAGTATACATCATTATCTATATAAGAGTTAGGTGGTGGTAATTGATTTCATAAAATAAAATATTGATTTAATTTCACATAACACAGATTTGAACTTTTAGAATTAGCTCTATTATTTTAAAGAGAAAAAAAAAACATTTCTTAGAAAATCGATTTCTACTCTTTTTTAAATAAATACACTATAATATAATTAAGTTTTTTTTTTTCAAATCTGCAAGCATCCACTGTAATTGAAATAACAAACTTGTTTATATTAAAATAAACTAAACTGATCTCCCCATGAAAAAAAAATGGTGGGGATTTAAAAGGGAGAGTGAACATTCTGGCAAATTAAAAAACTTATTGGCATACATAATAATCAAGATATAAAATATTTGTTGCCACATGAAAATGAAATAATAAATTAGAAGTATTTACTAGAGGCTCAATGATAGGAGAAATATTAAGAGAGTTTTAGAGAGTGGAATACATTTTAACAATAAGGTAAGATTTTACAAATTATACTAATTAAGATAATTCTGATTGTTAGATCAGTTTACAAAAAGATTTACATTACATTTAAAAGAATGGTTAGACAAAAAGTACAGTTTTTTAATTTAGATTATAAATGTAAACTTATAATAAGTTATAGCAGCAACATGGATTGGTCACATAGTTCAATATTGATGTTGATTCTTGGATTTGAAAATTCCTCAGAGACTAGATCTAGTTTTGTTCAGGTTAGGTCAGGCAGGTAGCACTTTCTTTATTTAGTGTATAGGCACATAGCAATAGTTCATCAGTATGTAGATTCTGGGCTGTGGTGTCAGGAAATCTGGCATTCTGGAATGGTGAGAAAAAGTAAAGTTGATCTACTCATGATACATTGAGTTAAAGGCATGACAAACATGAATTTTGTTGGCCATTGTTCTTCTTAAATTATTTGCTCTCTATAGGGTGTTTAAATCCAGCACTATTTATATGATTTTGAAACTGTTCTGGAATGCTTTTTTCTGGTTTACCTAACGCAATTTATTCACATTATTGATCTGCATATTGCATACTGGATGCATACTTTTGTTTCTATAAGTTTGAAAGTCAATGCAATTCTGTTACAAATTTCTCAAATGATTGTTTGAAAATATAATCTGAGATTTGAAAACAAATTAGAAGTGGATAAATTTTCCATTAATGGATTTTACATTACTTTTATAAAATTATAACATTTAATTCAGACTAATGGATTTCCAGTTAACTGATTTAATTGCATACAAGAATATTTGGCAGAATTGCATCAGCCTTTTCTTTTCTGACTGCCATTACTAAAATAAATACTAAAATTTTACATAATTTTAAAAATACAAATTAATATCAAATATTTTAATATTATAAACACTTTATACTTAGTCTCCCTAACCTATGATATATATGTATCCATTATGCACATATACAAATAATATAATATAAAATGTTTATTTATTGAAGGTATTTACTTTAAGACATTTATTTTAATAATTAAACAAAAAAATGTGATAATAAATGTGTATATATGTGTAAGAATAGAGTTTGAATATGGTTTGATAATGGGGGATTCTGAGTGGGCTGTGAAGCTCGATCTGAGTATCATATTGTCTGCTTCATTTTTCCAGACTTATAATGAACAAAAAAACCTTTTAAAAAAATCTTTTACTTGATGTTTTAGTGCCAAAAGAACAACCTGGTTTAAAGTGAGGATGTGTATCTGTCAAAAAAATTATCTGACTGACTATTACCTTATTCTTAATATACTCTTTTATTTTTTCCTGCTAATATTTTGCAACTGCAAAATATTAGCATATATATATATATATATATATATATATATATATATATATATATATATAAATGTTTCAAAAAAAATACATTTAATTATCTTTATATATTATAAACGTCCTTTCCTTTATTTTTGTTCCCATAACCCAATCTATCCTTATTCATTTAATTTATTATTGCTACCCTGCCTGACTTATTTTTGCATTTTCAACTTCTAGTTTTCACATTTTATATATATTCAAATATATTATTAATATTATCTAATATTTCTTATCCTTATTTTGCTTAGTCTTTTGCTTTGGTTGTTCTTCTGCAACTGAAACATTCTTAATAATTTGTTAGTTAGAAATTAAATTCATTAAATTCATGTTATAATTATTATTAATTATTTTAAGTACATATATATATATATATATATATATATATATATATATATATATATGTACTATATATATATATATATATATATATATATATATAGTACATAATTATTAGAAGAAAACTCTGTATATGACTCATTAAATTTCGAATCATTGTTTCTAGGGTTTTATTTTATTTTATTCAATCTACTACCTATTGGCAAATTTTATATTGATTTTAGTATGGGCACCAGCCAAAGGGGTAAGATTTTTACAATATCGCACTTTTATTTTTTTAGCCATTTATATTATTTTTGCCTAGATGATCTACTTTTATTTCATTATATACTCTTACACATACATATTTTTATTTATGTCAGCTGTGCATCAATTCAGATTTATAAAACAATTACAGTTTTAAAAATGTCATTATTATTTGGATCACATAATTTTACATATTATGGGTGTGAAAGTATTCAAAAGTTGCCACTACTTTTTTTTTCACTAACCCAACAAATTTATACATGTATATTTAAAACATTACTATGTATATAAAACACGGTCATGATTATTTGAAGAACATATTTTTTATATCTCATTATGGGTGCGAAAATATTCAAAAGCTGCCACTACTTTTCCTTCACAAACCTGAAAATTATACATGTATATATAAAACTTTATTCATGGAAAAAAATACCATATATATATATATATATTGAATATTATTTATGGAAAAAAATACATATATCATCATCATCAATCATTATCAATCCACTGCAGGATGAAGGTCTCTCCAACTTCAATCCATCTTTTTCTATTTTTAGTTTCTCTTTTCCACATCACCCCTGCACACTTTCTTATTTCATCCATCCATTTCACAGGTGGTCTCTTTCTGGGTCTTTTACAATCTCTTGGAATCCAGGTTAAGATTTCAATTGTCCATCTATTATCATCACTGCTAGCAATATTTCCAGCCCAACTCCACTTCAGTCTTTTAATTTTCATTGAGGTCAGTAACACTTGTTCGTTCTCTTACCCATACATTACATTTTTGATCTCTTCTTGTTACTCCCAACATGCATCTCTCCATACTTCTTTGAGTGGTCTGAAGTCTCGGTATTGCTCTTCTATTAAGTGTCTAAGTCTCAGATCCATAAGTAAGAACTGGCAAAACGCATTTATTAAAAACCTTCTTTTTCAAACACATAGACATATTTCCTTTTAGTATCAAGTTATTTCTACTAAAAGCACTCCAACCAAGATTAATTCTATGATTAATTTCATCCATTATGTTTCCATCTGTATTAATAATCTGACCAAGGTAATTGTAATTGTTAATTTCCTCTAACTCATCATAATCAATCTTTATTTTCATATTTTGAGAAAATTTATTAAACATCTCTTTAGTCTTTTTAACATGTATCTTTAGTCCTACTTTCCTACTTTCATCTGATAACTTCTGCAACATTTCCTGTAGCTATAAATCATTACTTGCAAAAACAACTACATTGTCTGCAAAATCTAAATGACTTAAATAATCTCCATTTACTTTCACTCCTTTGGCTTCCCATTTTAATCCACAAAATACTTCTTCCAGCACTGCTGTAAAAAGTTTTGGAAATATGGAGTCACCCTGTCTTGCCCCCTTTTCAATGTTGATTTTACTACTATCATTATGTAATCTAATTGTTGCTGTTGCATTTTTCTAAATATTCTTTAAAATATGACAATATCCTGGATCTACACCTTGATGATCCAATCCTTTAATCACTGAAGAAATGTTTATAGAAATCAAATGCATTTTCATAATCTACAAATCCTAAGCATAATGGCAACTCATATTCATGTGTCCTTTCTATAACATCTCTCAATACCTGGATATGACATACTGTACTAAAATCACTTATAAATCCAGCTTGTTCTCTTAATTGGTGGAAATCCAGTGTTCTCTGTAAATGAGTTGTAATTATCTTAGTAAAATTTTTGTATAAAACTGATAAAGAAGGATAGGTGAGTAATTTCTAATATCTTCTTTATTACCTTTTTAAAATATTAATATTAATACTGCATTCTTCCAATCATCTGGTACATCTTTATCATTTAGACATTTGGTATATAACTTTGCTAAAAAAATTTCTATTTCTTCACCTGCTTCTTTTAATATATCAATTATAATTCCATCATTAACTGGAGCCTTTGCTTTCTTTATAAATTTAATTGCATGTCTCACATCCTCATTCAAAATTATGGGCAATTCAGAAGATGTAATGCTTCTTATAATATATCAATTATAATTCCATCATTACCTGGAGCCTTCGCTTTCTTTATAAATTTAATTGCATGTCTCACATCCTCATTCAAAATTCTGGGCAATTCAGAAGATGTAATAGGTATAGGAGGCACCTGTTGTTTATTACTATATAATTCTTGATAGAAGCCTTCTACACATTTCATGATGTCATCTCTCTTTTTAGTAATAATTCAATCTTTTTTTTTTATGAAAGATATAAATTTCCTACCAATACCAAAATGTTGTTTTACACTCTTTAGACTTTCATTCTCTTCTACAGCTTTCCTTGTTAGTTCACAATTATACTTTCTTTTATCATTTTCAACTCTTTTTCACACCATTTTACAAAATTTGAGACATTCAATCTTTTTTAATGCATCATTGTTGTATATCCTCGTATTCCTTCTTTTCTTTATAAATTCTCTAGTTTCAGTAGAAATTTTATTGGTCAATTGCTGCTTTTTCTACCTGCTATCTTTGTTGCAGTTTTTAAAATAGTATGAATTATTTTCCTATTAATGGCATTCATGTATGAATCATGTTCAAAATCTACTAATATTTGAAACCAATTTGTAATTTCTAATTTAAATTCATTAGAATGTTTCTGAAGATTAGGAATATCAACTGTAAATATTGTTTTTCTTAATAATTTTTGTCTCTCTAGTTTTGCATTAACCTGTATCTTACACCTTACTAATCGATGATCACTTCCTGTGTTAAATTTATTAAGAACATTACAATCTTGAAATATGGATTTTCTATTAGTCAAAATATAATCCAATGCTGCTATATCTTCATTTGGATGCTTCCATGTCCATTTTCTTTTAACATTTTTCTCAAAAAAAAATTTATAATATAAAGTTTTTCTTTTTCTGCAAACTCCACAAGTCTATGTCCTCTCTCATTTTTATTACCATAATCAAAATTACCTACAGCATTGTCATCTTTCATTTATTTACCAATTCTAGCATTAAAGTCTCCCATAATCATTTTAAAATGTTGTTTACTCTGATCAAAAGTCTTTTGTACATCCATATAAAATTTTTCTAGAACATCATCACTATGAGAACTTGTTGGGGCATAAACCTGAATTATCTGCATTTGGTATCTGCTATTGAGTTGTAAAACTAATCTTGACACTCTGTCCAAACACCATAAATCTCCACAATGTTATTCTTCCATTTTTTATTTATAATGAATCCTACTCCACTTGTATTTCCAATAATTGTGACTTTATAGTAGAGTGTATGCCCACTTTTTAAATCAATTGTTTTTTCACTTTTTCTTCTAACTTCACAAAGTCCAATAATTTCCCATTTAATATAAGACAATTCTTCTTCTAACTCTTGCAATCTTGTTTCACTTGCAAGTGATCAGCAATTGTAAGGACCTAAATAAAAAGTTGTCATCAAATGGCAACCTGAGTTCACAATCAGGGAATTCTTAGCACCCTCTGCCTTTGGCCACCAACTGCAGCCTTGGTTGGTGACTTTACAGCCTCCTGGGAATAAGGGCCATGATTTACTTTTGTCTGTCATGATTGTATATATTGAACAAATATTGTAAATCCCAGAGCTAAAAAGCCAATAAACACAGCATGTTGGTGAGCATCCCATCCATGTTCGTATACTATATGAATAACCACAAAGTAATAACAGCTGCAATGACAAGAACATATGGAGTGGACATTATGAATTTGCCCTGCTCAGTTTCTTTAAGGTCTCCCTATTCTGGAGATTATTACTGGAGAAAAATGAATACATATATATATAGACTAAGAATGACTTGGTTAGAGTGCATATAACAATAAGAAATTCACATGAATTAGGTGTACAAATGAAGAAAGAAAAAAATTGGTACATATACATTATTTAGTATTATTCAGAAAAAAAAAAACATTATATACATATACTTAAACATTATACAAGTGGCTGAAGAGTGTGAGACTATCTAATAGCCCCATGGCTGGCATCCAAACCCAGGAAAAAAACCTGTACCAGACGGTTTTGTCTGTTCATATAACAAAATCTAGCATCTAAGCAAAAGTACCTCATGTCCAATCATGTGTAAAACACATAAGTCAGGAACACTAATGAACTCTGCCCTATTTTCCAGATGTACCAACTTATGAGCAATAATCCCGATGATACTGATCTAATTTATCTCTCTCTGCCAGCATCGAAAAAGTGGAGACACAAAGAGACTCTAAGTGGAAATAATAGAATGGAACCTTTGAGTACAAAATACACATGTTTGATACATTTAAATATCATGACTTTTCACATTAATTATATATATATATATATATATATATATATATATATATATATATATATATATATATATATATATATATATATATATATATATATATATATATATATAGGATTAGTGAGGGATTATTTTGTCAGAGCAAGCATATTTTATCAATGAAAATTATTAATATTTTAAATAAAAAAATAATGATTCTGCAAGTTATGATATATATATATATATATATATATATATATATATATATATATATATATATATATATATATATATATATTACTTTAAATGAAATATGAATGAGTGATTATATTTCTCCATTAGTCTTCACTGGCCTCTTTATATTATATAACACATGATTTACTTTTATAATTTAAAAAGTTACAAAAGATTCATTAATTCATTATTTTATTGCTGCTGATTTATATGGCAATAATTGATAAACAATAATATCTGCAAGTAACAGTTTTAATAGCACTATTCCAGTATGTAAATAAATCTTAAATCCACCCCTAGAAAAAGGAAGAAAATATAATACTTGACCGAATTTACTTAGAATTGTTAACTTTATTATAAAAAATATACTTTACTTTAATAAGGAAAATAATCTCAGTTTATACTGAGTAAAAAACGTGTGTGGGAGAGGTAATTTTAAATATATATAATAGCATTGCAAAATGATGTGTACATGAAAATATTAATAAATATCACAAAGATATCTGTTTGTAGAATCAGAACATTATGGCTTATGAATATTCATAGGTTTGGTTTGGAACTAGAACAAAAAGGGTGGTGGATGCATGGTGGCATACTTATGTGACCCAGTCATGGATTTAGAAAGGTGCTTCCAAAAAATCATTGAAAAAGAAAAGACCAATATATGTCTGCTCACTTTGGCAGAATTGGCTAATTAATCAATAACAGTCTGCTGTGAATTGCAATAGGCTGGGCTTTTCTCAGAGCAATTCTATGCAGTTGGATCAGGTGAGAAAAGTAAGTCTTTTGGGAGTGTAAGAGCCTGGTTCTTGGACTTGGAGGTATGGGACAGGGTTAGGTTTTTTCCAATACGTCCGGGAAACAAAGCATAATATATATAACAAATGAGCAGGCCGGTATGCACACAATGCTTGGAACACCACTTATATAAAACTTCAAAATAATACTTAATTTATTAATACCTATATATTATGGAATATCCAGCATAATAATATGATTTAAAATACTAAACAATAAAGGAGGACTTAAATTCATTAATAAAATGACAAAATATTGAAATAGAAATGCCCTTCCCCTGTTAAATTAATTTATATATAAAACTTCCCACAAACGTTAAAACAAACATTAAAATTTGGTTCTAAATGCTTTGATGATATATTATAGATCATTATCTATATAAGCATTAGGTGATGGTTATTGATTTCATAAAATAAAATATTGATTTAATTTCACATAAAACATATTTGAACTTTAGAATTAGCGCTATTTTTTTAAAGAAAAAAAAACTTTTCTTAGAAAAACAGATTTCTACTCTGTTTTTCGATAAATACACTATATTAAAAGTACAGTTGTTTTTTCCCAAATCTGAAAGCATCCGCTGTAATTGAAATAACAATTTTGTTTATATTAAAAGAAACTAAACTGATCTCCCTATGAAAATAAAGTGGGGATTTAAAAGAGAGAGTGGACATTCTGGCAAATTTAGAAAATTATTGGCATATTATTTAAATACAAACTCTAAAAAACGTAATAATCAAGACACAAAATATTTGTTGCACATGGAAGTGAAATAAGAAATTATAAGTATTTACTAGAAGTTCAATGATAGGACACATATTAAGAGGTTTTTAGAGAGTTGAATTCATTTTAACAATAAGGTTAGATTTTACAAATTATACTAGTTAAGATATTTCTGATTGTTAGATCAGTTTAAAAAAAGATTTACATTATTTTTAAAAGAATGGTTAGACATAAAGTACAGTTTTAAATTTTGATTATAAATGTAAACTTATAATGAGTTATAGCCACAACATGGATTGGTTACCTAGTTCATTATTGATGGTGATTCTTAGATTTAAAAATCCCTCAGAGAATAGATCTAGTTTTGTTCAGGTTAAGTCAGACAGGTAGCCCTTTCTTTATTTAGGGTAAAGGCACATAGCTATAGTTCCTGAGTATTTGGATCCTGTGTGGTGGTGTTGGGAAAGCTGGAATTCTGAAACAGTGAGAAAAGATGAAGTTGATCTACTCATGATACATTGAGTTAAAGGCATGCCAAGCGTGGACTTTGTTGGCCATTTCTGTTCTCAAATTATTTGCTCTCTATAGTATGTATAAATCAAACACTATTTACTTCATTTTGAAACTGTTCTGGAATGATTTTAACTGGTCCACCTAAGGCAATTTCTCTACATTATTGATCTGCAAGTGGCATACTGGATGCATAGCTTTGTTCCTATAAGTTTTAAAGACAATGCAATCCTGCTAAGAATTTCTTGAAGGATTGTTTTAAAATACAATCTGAAATTTTAAAACAAATTAGAAGTGGATAAAATTTCCACTAATGGATTTTATATTACTTTTATAAAATTATAACATTTAATTTGGACTAATGGATTTCCGGTTAACTGATTTAATTGCATACAAGAATATTTGGCAGAATTGCATCAGCCTTTTCTTTTCTGACTGCCATTACTAAAATAAATAATAACATTTTAGATAATTTTAAAAATACAAATTAATATCAAATATTTTAATATTATAAACACTTTATACATAATATCCCCTCACCTATGATATATATGTAACCATTGCATACATATATAAATAATATAATATAAAATGTTTATTTATTGAAGGTATTTAGTTTAAGACATTTATTTTAATAATTATACAAAAAAATGTATTAATAAATGTGTATATATGCATAAGGATAGAGTTTAAATATGGTTTGGTAGTTGGAGATTCTGAGTGGGCTGTGAATCTTGATCTGAGTATTAGATTGACTGCTTCAATATATATATATATATATATATATATATATATATATATATATATATATATATATATATATATATATATATATATATATATATATATATATATATATATATAATTCAGAGTACAATTTAAACTCAGACTTTCAAACTCTCAACAGCAATCCATTCTCTTATTTAACCGATACGCATGACTACATACATGTGCAAAATATAAATAACTTTGTGCTGAATGAGTACTCATCAGTTAGTCCAAATCATCTCCCATACATATATCAATCAGCGCTCAGTTTATATTAAGATAGAAAATTTTCAAACTTTAATGGCCTCTTTAATCTACTCCATGCTCTGTGTCTTCAGCCATCCATATAATTGAAAATCTGAGGATGAAATGCCCAAAGTCCTTGTTTAATATGCTAAATATAATTAGAAGGGATTTGAACATGGACTCTGAAGATTTCTACAACTATCCACTCTATCTTGTACAATTTATATACATATTCACTTACATGTGATATAGATAAATTATCTCCAATTTACATATTTCATGCTAAACCAGCACTCATCAGTTGGTCAGGATCACCATCTCTTACACATACATACAATCAGTGATCAGTTTATATTAACCCACTTATACTTCAAATGACAGAAAAAACATTTTTGGCCAATTCATCCCCTAGTGAATTTTTCTGTAAGTATTATACATGAAAATTCTTGTAAAATGGTATATTTTATTATAATAAATTTTTTGCCCAAATTTTCTGCCAAAAAAACATGAACTTCAAAATTCCTGCTCTAACAATAGACATAAGCCCTGCCTTGACATTATCAGCCATTATGTGTTGCCAAGGCTGCAAAATGTTCACTGTTTTATAACATTAAAATTTCCAATGATACAAAAGCATGTTTATTTGCAAATTTGTTATGGTTTTAGATATTTTTAAAAAATAATTTACACAATATTTATTAGATATCAAGAAATATATATTATTAATAACTTATTTTGACTTGAAATACTTTATTTTCAAAAATATAATGTTATATTAGTAGCTAACACAAATATGGCCTGAAGCAAATTTGGAAACTTGCTATGACATAAACAATCTACTTATATTTATGAGGAAGAAAATAATTGCAATTTTGCAATAAATATTTAAAAAATTTAAACTTTTAAAACAGAATTTGTTAGATATTACAGAAATAAATAATTGTTTGTTCAAGTTTTTACAAATATTCAGAAATAAAGAAGATTTCATTTATTTTATAAACTGAAAATAATCTTTCTAGAAACAATGATGTAGTATGCTTTGGTTTGATTATGGTCTTTTTTTTTAATATTTACAGAAACAAAATGTAAACATTGAAAATTTATTTCAATAGTAAACAAGAATATCTATCAAATGAAGTCAAATTTGTTGTTTTCTGATAAGTAATGATCATTTTATCATATATTTTATGTTGACTTAAACTGAAAATGTTTTTTTCTAAAAATGATGAAATATAAAGTTTTTGTTTTGATTACACCCTCATTTTTTATATTTACAGAAACAAAATGTGAACATTTAAAATTTATTTCAGTAGTAAACATGAATATCTATCAAATGAAGTCAAATTTGTTATTTTCTGATAAGTAATAATCATTTTATCATATATTTTACTCAAATGTGTGAGACAAAGAAAAACATCAGAAGTAACTAAATATGGTAGGGCTAAGATAGAAAATCTTCAAACTTTAATAGACATGCTTTAATCTTGTCTACCCTTCAACTTTTTAACTTGATATAATTAAAAATCTGAAGAGGAAATGCTCAAGATCCTTGTTGATGACAATAGTATTGACATACTCATGTTGATCTTAAGCCACTCTTATCCCTTACATATAAAACCTTAATATGTCCATTTAAATATATTAAAGTCCTATATGTGAGGGGTAAGAGTGATTCAAGGTCAACTTGTTTTTCTCAATAATATTGGCATCAACAAGGACTTTGAGTAGTCGATGCTTGGATTTTCAATTATACAGATGGCAGAAGTGTTGGAGGGTGGAGAAGATTAAAGCTTTAAATTCAAGTTTGATGATATATATATATATATATATATATATATATATATATATATATATATATATATATATATATATATATATATATATATATATATATATATATATGGGAGATAGTGATTTGGACCTACTAATGAGTGCTGGCTTAGTACTAAATATGTATATTGGTGAACATTTATCTTTTTTCCCCATGTATATGCTCATGTGTGTCATTGCTATATAAGATAGGTAGCTTAAAATTCTGAGTACAATTCACTTCTAATTACATTAAGTTTATTATTCAGTGCAGGTATTAATATTTAAAATTGCTTAGTGTTATTTTTTATACATTTGGAAAATCTGATAATAATACAAAATAAACAACTTAATGAAATTTACAATTTTCATAATACCAATAAATAAATAAACAAAAGATATAACCAGCCTACAGTTGATTACCACTATGACTAATATGTTACAGTTAGAATTCACACCAATTACATTGATGAATCAAATGTGCAATTACTTCTTAAGTAAAAAATATGCTATTCTATGGATACTTCAAATCTACATTTTCAAAACATTCATTTATCTGCAATGGAAGTCCTTGTTATGATAATGTTTTAATTTTGCAGGTCAAAAATGATTTGAAAAAAAGAAAAAACCAATGAGGCATCTCAAAAAAATGTGATGTACAATTTACTAAATAACCAATATACACCTGAGTCTCAATTTATGTGGTAGATAGATTCTGCAAAAAACCTCCATTAAAAAAAATCACACAAAAATAGACTTAACTTCTGTAATTTTCAGAAATTGCATAAAAGCAAAGCAACTAAAAAAAATACTTTAAAATCTGTGTTAAAAAAATAAGGAAATAAAGTATGACTAATAAAACATTTCAAATATTTGAAAAAAAAATACAAGACAGACTTTTTTTACTTTTGTATGCATTTTTTAATACATATTTTAATCATTACTGCTATTTGACACTATGCATTCATTTGTGAACTTATAAGAAATCAGATTCATCACAAAAGAAAGTACAACTAGCATACTTTCAGTCTTGTGCTATGTTAATGGTTTTACTGTTGACAATGTAATCATTGATTAAACTTTGAGTCAGTGATTTTACTAATTGTTTATAAAGCCCCCAATATCCAGGCATATAACACTTTAGCTCTAGTTGAAATTTAAGAGGTTGTTCATTGTAGAAAACTCAGACTTCAGCATTTTCTGACTTTTTTTTGTCTCACACATCGATGTAAAATCTATGATTAACTGATTTTTACTTATCACAAAATAATAAATTTGTCTTTTTTTGTTTGCTACTGAAATAAATTTTAAATGTTCACATTTTGTTTCTATATTTAAAAAACAAAATCACAATCAAAGCAAAAAGATTATACATTATCATTAGAAAGATTATTTTCAGTTTAAAAAATCAATAAAATCTTCATTATTTACTTTAAAAATCTAAAAGAATATTTATTTCTATTATATCTAACAAAATATGTTTTAAAAATTTAAAATTTTTGAATATTTATTGCAATATTTTTATATGTAAATATAAATCACAATCAAAGCAAAAAGATTATACATTATCATTAGAAATATTATTTTCAGTTTAAAAAATCAATAAAATCTTCATTATTTACTTTAAAAATCTAAAAGAATATTTATTTCTATTATATCTAACAAAATATGTTTTAAAAATTTAAAATTTTTGAATATTTATTGCAATATTTTTATATGTAAATATAAATCTATTATTATTATTTACTCATTAGTATAAGAATGTTATTTACATAGAAGCTAACATTCTAAATACAGCTTCATGCCATATTCACATTAGCTACTAATATAACGTTATATTTTTGAAAAAAAAAAAGGATTTCAAGTCAAAATAAGTTATTAATAATTTAAATTTCTTGATATCTAATAAATATAGTGGAATATGAACTTTTTTATTGCATAACAGAAAACCTGCATAAAAAGATATTAAGAAGACACATGAATCACAGAACTTTAAAATCACATTAAAATAATCCATATAAAATGAGACCCAAGGGTAATATTGAATATATGCTATATAAATTATGGAAAGTTATCCATTCACATTATGATTTTTAAAAGACTAAGTTTTTAAAATATCACTGTAAAATGATACTCAAGAGGACAGTCATTTGGTAATTAGAGCTGTTTAGTATTTTGAAAATTATAGACTTAATTCCTGCATTATATATATATATATATATATATATATATGCATATATATATATATATATATATGTCTGTCAACAGATGGTGTTCTACCAAAAACACCATCAAGCGTATGTTTACATAAACATCAGAGCATGTATTCACTATCTCTAACTTTAATTCCACAATCAGATCATGATTTCAAGCTATTTGCTATCATCAGTGAAAAACAGGAATTTTAGAAACTAGATCTAAACACAAACTCTGAGCGTTTATGAAACAGTTTCTATTCAGCTTGCAAGCGTGAATCTTTTAGACATATAATTTCTTCAAACTCAGCATAGCAAGCCAGATAGCTACATGGGTCTGATCTCAGTTCAGCATCACCACATAGTAGAAGCCTCTGCAATATATATCATTGCTAGAAAGACCTCAAAGGTACATTTATGAAAAACAAAAAACAAGTTAAAAACTTGCTACCGCTTGTATTTATGTCAACAGATGGTGTTCTACCAAAAACACCGTCAAGCGTATGTTTACATAAATGTCAGAGCATGCATTCACTATCTCTAACTTTAATTCCACTTTCAGATCATGATTTCAAGCTATTTACTATCATCAGTGAAAAACAGGAATTTTAGAAACTAGATCTACATACAGTGAAAGACAGGAATTTTAGAAACTAGATTGTTTAGATCTAGTTTCTAAAATTCCTGTTTTTCACTGATGATAGTAAATAGCTTGAAATCATAATCTGAAAGTGGAATTAAAGTTAGAGATAGTGAATGCATGCTCTGACGTTTATGTAAACATACGCTTGATGGTGTTTTTGGTAGAACGCCATCTGTTGACATAAATACAAGCGTTAGCAAGTTTTTAACTTTTTTTTTTTTTTTTTTTCATATATATATATATACACACAATAATAGGTCTTTGTTTAACGATAGTACCATTTCTCACTATGCCTTCATTATGATCCAGTTACTTGAAAAAAAAAGTTCAGGTTACAATTAGGGTCAATATTTTTTTATATAAGTTCCAATCTTGAGATAATCCACATAACTATAGTTATTAGCTACACATAAAAATAAAAATCATTCAAATCCTGAAAATCTGTCATTTAGAAAATGTGATCAATAATCCATCTTTATGAGAGGGACTATCAAAATATTTAAATAGTCCCTGCAGTGGAATGAGATGTTTAGTTAAAATCTGTTTACATTTTAATTTTTTCAGTGCACTCTCTTTTCCTCCATATACATATAAAATAAAAAAGATTGTAGGCTGTTTTGTCACTGATGTCAACAGCAGTTAAAACAATAAATAGAGACAACTTATATGACAATGGACTAAGTTATCACAATACACATATATGTTGTTTTATAAACTCAAACCATCAAATCATCAATTGTTTTGTGATAATAGCACATACCTTTTACAAAAACGCGCGTTAATAATAATACTACATATACAGATTTTGAGATAATGAAAAATGATAGAACCTACACACTCAATTACAAAATTGCATTTTCTAGTTTTAAAACTAAAGTTCTCAGCGCTTAGCAGTTGGAAAGCATTTGAGTAATTCTTCAAAATCCACTATTCCTCCACGAGAAACTACTAAAAATATTTTTACCTTCCAATTGAACTATTTAAAAGCTCTTTTTACATAATATCAAATTGCGGTCAACTTGAAATGCAATTAAATGAATAAAAGAAAATTCATTTTAAAGTGATCCATTAATTTCCTATATAAATACTACCATTCTTATTCTCAATCATTTTTTTATAAATCTTGTTCATTATATGAAATAATTTGGGTACATTCATAATTAATCCACACAAGATTTTTTTAAAAATCCTACTGTATGTAGATACTTTTCTATAGTCATTGTACCTATCATAGTACCAGTATAAATGGAACGAATTTAACTAAAGTCAAATTCGATAATAAAGAAAATTAATATACATAAAATGAAACGAATTTTATATGCTTGAAGTCACTAATCCCTAAATTATACCAACACAGATTCATAATAAATTAGTTAGTAAGAAATGCCTACCTCATATTGAAGTAATTTAAACCTGGGATAACAATTTAAATACCAACTGATTCACATACATGTGATGTATTCAGGTTTAAATTATATATTAGTTGAAGTTCATTGATCAATATATACATGTTCCTATTTTATTATATTTTGGATGCTACTTATAATTATTATTCTCAATGTATTGAGTAAATAATACTCAGGACTGGTAATTTAATATAATAGCAACAACAATTTATTTACAATAATTAAACAATAGACAAATACCAGATTAATAATATATAAAAAAAATGATTTTTCAGAATGAAATAATTATATACGTGTTTGGACCTATGATAATGTTAGGACAAGATATTTATCTTTCATAAGCAGGAGAAAATGCTTAGATCTACAGTTTAATGTTCAATAAAGGAATATAAAATAATAAGAACTCTTTAATTTATTATGACTTATTATTTTAATACAAAAAAATCTAAATATGTAATTTATATAATATCTAATTGATAGTGACTTATATTTCAAATGAAATATTACTTTTTCCTAGTTGTGTTTATGTTCATTTATTAAAAAAACATTAATAAATATTGAACAACTTTTTAAAGAAATACAATAAGATTCCAACTAGCATTTAGCTATTTTCAGTGGTTGAGATTATTCAATTATTATAATCTAGTTTTTTTTTTAATTTTCACAATCCAAGAAACATTTCTAATATTCATAAAACAATAACGATCTGAAAGTATCAACCATAATTATTTTTGGAGCATTAGAGACACGTTTCAGTTTTTTTAAATTTTAAATTTGCATTTCATGCCCTCTGCTGAAAATTTTGTGAAGCTTTTTGTTTTCATGGCTTTAAAATTCATGTACACCTGGGTCTCGTTTTACGTGATAGATAGGTTCCTAAGAAAACACGCGCAAATGAAATTGTACAAAAATCAACGTAACTTACATTGAAAAAGGGGGGATGCGGTCTGTGATTTTTCAAAATTCGCATAACAGCAAAGCACCAATGTAAAATTACTTTAAAATTTGCGCAAAAAAAAAAAAAAAATAGGAATTAAAATATGACTAATAAAAAATTTCAAATTTAAAAAAAAATGATACAAGACAAACTTTTTTTAACTATAATATTTAATTTTATATAAAATAATATATTTTTATGCATAATTTACAGTACAATAATTTAAATTTTTTTGTACACATTTGAATTATTATCGCTATTTGCCCAAAAAGATGTTCATTTGCAAACTAGTAAAAAATCAGATTCTCGTGTGATGTGATGTATTTGGCTTCTCTTTAAATGAAGTCAAGAATATCTCAGCAATTATTCTCACAAGAGGAAATACAACTAGCGCCAAGTTCACTCTCATGTTGTGTTAATGGTTTTCTGTTGATGATGACGATGATTTTATTAATTGTTTATGAACTTAGACTTATGATAATAAAAAGACATTTATTCACCTCTGCTGGGAAAAATTTAATTAAAACCAACAACTAAAAATTAAATTTTTATTTTTGTCTTTAATTTTCAATTCCATTTAAAAATCAAATTTTGTTTTACATCACATTAATTTCAAGTCACCCGTAAGTAATTTTTAAATTGTTAATTACAATTAAAAATCAGATTTTAATTTTTAATTGTGCCCACTGCTATTACTGACCTTTTAAAAATAAATTTGTGGACACTAAATGATTAATAATTGATTACATTTTTTTTAAAAAGCAAAAACAGAATGTGATTTAAAATGCAAAATAAACATGCACAATGTTTGAACAAATTTACATTATAATCTTGTAAAATTTAATGTGTGTATACATAAAATGTGGAAATCATGATTTTAATTTCATTATTGCATAAAATCTTACTATTATAAAACACTGAAAATATTGAAATTACTAAGATGAAAGTTGAATTCCAATAATGTGCTATTACTTTCAATATAACATAAGTGCATGAAATTTATTATTTAAAGTAATAGCGCATTATCGGACTTCGACTTCTGGTGAAAGATGAATTGCGTAACTTCAAAATCATGTTAAATAAGTCTGCGTAAAAAGAGACCCAGGTGTATATTTATTTTCTAATATTTTAAATACAAAAAAAGTCAATAAATGGCCCAGAAAGCCAAGAAGCAGTCCAACAAATGATCGCAAGCTCTACTGATGATGGATGCCCATTATACATTTCATGATCTCAAACCTTGCATGCATTATGGTCATCAAGAAAATATTATGGTGATGTAAAAACTTCATTTTTGGAAAGTTTATGATTGTATTGATAACCTAATTATGTAATAATTATTAAAAGTGAAAAATAAGTCTATATATTTATTTGTTACAGAAATGTTTTATCTTTAAATAAATAAAAAAATAGTCTAAATATTGTTACTATAGAGATTATAATCACGGGAAACATTGCTGTCTACAAAATGAGGCCATTCAACTTATTGGTATTATATTTAGCAATATCATAAAAATTATGAAAAAATTGTAAACTTTTAAAGCATGTTAGATTTAGTAGTTATTAAAAAATTCAATTAGATTTGTAAATCAAATTTGAAACAATGAAGATTTCATTCATTTTATAAATTAAATCAGCTCCACCTGAAATTTAGTTTTGTTTGGGATAAATATATATTTTTAAAAATAATTACAGAAATCAAGTGTGATTTTTTAAATTTTATTTAATTTCTAAACAAAAATATCTATCAAATTAGGTCAAATTTATTATATTCTAGTAAATAATAAAGGTTTAATAACAAAATGAAAATTGAAAGCTTAAAACTATTAAATCTAGTATGAACAAAGAAAGCTGTCAGAAAAATAGTGAAAAAAATCCAAGGTTAAAGAAATTCATTTCCATTGGAATATAATGGAATTTTATATCCAGAATATTTGGTAATAATAAGCCATCCAGATAATTATCACATAAGATACATTAGATGGAGTTAAGTTTCAATTTTCAAAAGATCCATTCAGCTTTGCTGTTATAATTCCATTATGAGAGTATCAGTTATTGTATCCATTCCAATGTTTTTATTCTTGGATATAAGATTACATATGCAAACACAATGTGGATTTATGATAGGTTCAATTAATATGCATAAAGCAGATACTCCAACAGATGGCAACAAAATCAAAAGATCGTCAACTCATCATAAATAATCACACCATCTTTATATTCTAGCATTATTCAATAGTTTCCTTAATATTATTATTGGTTTTATTTCTGAGAACTCGTATTATCATATGTACTTATATATTGAATCAGATACTTTATCTGCTTCAAAAGTTTCATAGCAAAATTAATATTATTTTTTTATTTTTATAAAGTTATTTAAAAATTTTATATGTTGTAGTGCAGATACACAGCTTTTTAAAAAATTCTCTAATTTTACTTTTAGTTTAAAAATAAGTTTCTTTTGACACTTTTTTTTTCCATTTTTAAAAACATTCTAATTTTTTTAAAAAAAGTTAATCTTTTAAAGAAAAAAAGGAAGGGCATTTTTAATTTTGGAAACTTTTTAAATGCATTCCTGTTTCTTTGTTTGTAATCTAATTTTAATTTATTTGTAAAAAGAAAGCTGAGACTTAATTTTGCATTTACTTTTCCTTATTTAATAAGGAACCCTGGTCAGATTTCTAATTAAGATTAAGTCTGATATAGAGGTTTGCCCTTGGCAAAAACTGCTAATTAAAGATGACTTGGGAAATAAGAGTGAATATAAATAACCCTGGGATTTTAGACTAATTGTTATTCAGCTATTCATTTTATTTTGTGTGTTGAGTAGTTATTCATCCTATTTGTTAAATGTTTGGATTCAGATTTTAGTTTGGTGATAGTGATACTTATTTGAATTTTTATGCTGCCATAAATTCCCAAGATTGCTGTCCACACCTGAGTACAGCCATCAAGAAATAATACATTTTGCTGTCTGCTATCAAGAAATTCTGCTGAAATTATATAATTGTCTTCCAATATCTGAATAAGATCATCTATTCAGAATGTCTGAACTCATACCCTTATGAATCTCAGCTACAACATACCATGCTGAACCACCTGAAAGATAAACACCAGATTCTGAATTGTTTCTGCAAGATCATGCCATAAAAGCTTAAACAAGAACTGATACAGCACTTGCCTTCAAATTCCCTACCAAAAAGAAATAAATCAAGAGCATTCATAATGAACTCAAATTAGAAAAAAACTATGCACACCACACTGGAGGATATCTGACAGACTTTACATTCAGTCTTGAGATAAAACTTTTTCATATCCTTACCATAGTTTATATCTGTTATTAAAGTCTCAGCTTAGTCTTAAAATAAATCTCTCTTTATAATACATTTTGCTTAGTTCAATTTAAATATCTTTATGTATTTCATTAGGTGTTTTATTTATAATGTGTGCTGGTCTTTTAGTTTTAAGATTCCATATCTTCATATTTTTATTTATTTATCTGAAAATGTATTGCAAGTTTAGATTTTATAGTTATTCTTTTCTCTTTTGATGTTATTAACCCTTGACCAATACTTTGGCAGATATTAGTAATTTTCTTTTATCTAACTTGTTCCCTTTTCATTATAATTAAATTAGATAAACTTGGATTTGCATTTCCTGCAGACTGTAAATCTTTTGACTGAAAATTTATCAAGTGTTGTACCAGTCAGAATTATATGTTTGTCTAACAAGAGCTAGCACTTAGGAAAAAGTACCTTGAGTCCAATCATGTACAAGGTACATAAGTCAGGAACAATCACAAACTCTGTCCTCTTGCCTATTTTCCAGATCTATAACATTATGAACAACATTTCTGATGATAACAAATGAATTTTTATTTATTCCTGTCCCGGAGCAATAGTGGAGAAACAAGAGATCTACAAGGAATTATAATACTACTAGGCTTCGAACCCTAGCCACCAACAGAATGAAATAGCTTAATATTACAATCAGACTTTTCATCAAAATTTATGTATAAATCTAAGTTGGCCTATCAATTGAAGTGAGCTATATATAACACAATCTATTTAATGACGTGTATGCATAAATTATGAGGCAAAGCAGACTTAAGTAATAATTATATGGTTAATAATTTATTTATATTAATTAGAAAAATAAATAAATAATTAATTTAACAAACAGTTGCAAATCTATTTTTATATAACACTAATAGAATTATGGGTTCACATGATTATGAATGTTGATTTTGCGTATTGAAGGAATTACATAATAATAACACATAAGTTAATAACTAAATAATACACAAATCTGCAATTGAATACGATGATTAAAAAAATGTACAGATAGTCAAAAGATGCGGCTTAATATGCAACAGTAGATACCAATTTTACTATATTATAACTTGGACACTATGATTCTTTTTATGAAAAATAAATGACTTTAAAAATAGATAAATAGGATATAATTTACATCAGTTTAATATGGTTCATTTGAACCACACCCGAAAATATTTTATAATTTACATTATTCACTTAAATAGTCATTAGACCATAAAATGTTCAAACTGAAAAGTTATTTGTATTTTATTCTATTCGTTTCTGACTGGAAAAGATTTATTTAGCATTATTAGCTAGCACACTCAAACATTGTCTCAATGAGAGGGCGGATGGCTTAATTAAGCTTTAAAGTGACATTCCCTAACTTATAATATAAACGAGAATATGAGATGGATTTAGAAATCATGGCATTCTGTCTTACAGATTTAAAATGGGCAAATATAAAAATATTAAACAAGAATCACAGTGCTGACTAAAGTAATAACGCTAGAAAAGGTTGAGTCCATTTTAGGATGAATGCTTCATCAATAATATAAAAACATGAAATGTGCCTGTACACATGATAGGTCAGCATTTGAAAAAGGTGGTCTTGTAGGAATTTCATGGTCCAGTTTACTTCCAGTGTTAACCCATGTAGAACCTAAATGATAACCTGACAATATCCTGGAGCTGGTGCTTCCAAGTCCCATTCACATATATGCCATTAAGTAAAAGAATCCCATTTCTCCATGTTTTAAGTTTGACAAAGCAAAGCCAGGAAATTTTGTAATGTTATGTAAGTCAAGCAATGCTAATACTAAAAAAATAAATCAGGTTCTTAATGATGCTGATATGTGTATTAAGGCCCTCATTATTTAATAGAATCTAGTGTAATGATATGAAATAATTTGATCCCTCTCGAAAGGTATGCAAATGACCCTTAATATTAGTTAGGATGTCACAATATAAGAGAGGGATTATTGTTCCCTTCACTAAACAAATATCAATACACTAACTAGTAATTAATTCCCAAAATATTTACCATGCTAGATGGCATGATGGGCAAGTGATTGACCATATAATAAAAAAAAAAAAACAGCATTAAGTTTACTTTAAAATAGAATTTGAAAATAAAATCAATAGTGTAAACATGGTAATGAAATGACATATTAAATATAGCAGCAAATAATCTGCCACTAAGAAAATAGAATAACTTAAAAATATTATTCAATCGATCAAACTTGTAGTTAGGTAAGAAAGCTTACATTTATGATTTAACATCCCATAATAATGAGGATATCTAATAAGAAAATGTAGGATTGGTTTGCTAGATTGAACTATTAGCATATTAAATTAAATCATACAAAATTTACAATACAGAAATTAAAAATTTGCCACATTTAAAATATTAAAAATAGAAATTGTGAAACCCATTAAAGAAAAATGCATTAAAAAGTAAAGTTACAGATTCGTGCATTAGATTCTTATAACAGAAGAGAAAGTCATTACTTTATAGAATAGTTGCAATTAGTAATACAACACCATGTTTAAATAGAAAGAGAACTACATTATAAATTATCTAGGTCTTAAAATGAAAGTTTTGAAAGAGTTCATATTAGCAGCATGATTAAGATTTACCTTCCATTACTTGATGTCTTGACATATGTATGGATTGGAAAGTGTAAAAATTATAAATAAGAAAAAACACAGTTAGCAAGGCAAAGCTTTGAAAAATAATGGCTGGTGTCTTGAGATAGTTATTACAGCATTTAAATTAGGCAGTGCAGAAGTGGAGATGGCAGGTTAGCATAGCAGTATGGAAACGATTTTTTGAGAAGAAAGGGGAAGCAAATTTAGTCCCTCTATTCTGGATTCATATTTCAAAAATTAAATTGATGTCAGTCCGTTCTGCAACACTGTTTAAGATGGCAAACTAGGAGCCTTAGCCTAAAACTTTGGCTCTATTTATACATTAGAAAGACCTTCTCAAATATTCTCTCTTTCCACCTGATGAGGCCCAGATGTCCATTAAGTGGCCTGAATGCACTTATTGTTTATTTTCAATGATGATGCAATGAGTTCTAGAGAGTATTGTTTTAATCTATTTCTAGAATGGAAATGGATTCAAAAGATATAATTTTCATTAACATTTTGTTTGCTAAGGGGTTTTAGTTTATTAATTACCCTTTTTAAATTAAATCTAGAATGTTCTTTTATTTATACATTTCAGAGTTATATTAATTACTCTCTAGAACTTTCCTTGGTATTGCATTGTAAAATAAAATACGCAAACTGTAAAACAAATATACATAATATTTAATAACAAAAAATATATTTTTATCAATAATATATTTTTGCAATCTTGAACACACATACATGATTACTTAAAGGGAATGGGAATTTAAATATTTCCGACTTAAAATTATTAAATATTCTTTTATAATAAAAATGTTTAACTTATGAAAGTACAAAAATAAAGGAGGGTTTTAAAACTTGTATGTGTGTCCTTTCATTCTCTAGTGATTTAACACATATATAGCTGGGTTTAAACTGCTGATTCAAGGTTTTGAATCACCAGACAATGAAGCAAAAATATGTGTAATATATTTTTGCTTCAGTGTATTATTCTGTTTTTCCTAAATTGGAGATTTTATTTTCTTTTATTTAAGATTACACATAATTGTAGTCTTCTCTTGTTCTATTTTTTATTGTCTTGTATTTGGGTCAACTGTGAATTACCTTAAAAGTGGTATAACATGAGCTGTTCTCTGGACAGATGATATTCTTCATCCTGATATTTTATTCCTGGCCAAGGAAAGCTTGCCTGCACTGTTTCATTATATTCCTTGCAAAACCATCTTTTTTTTTGAAATCTCTAAATAGAAAAAGTGGAATTGTTATTATAAATTGCTAGCAGGAAGATATTACAAATCCCTTTTTTTAAAATTATAGGTGAGAAAATGAACTTATCTGCCAGGGTATTTAATTTTGCAAAACTTTTATACACTCTCTGATAAATATGCTGTAGTAATCTAGGTCAAACTTCTATACTTGTTGTTTGCTTAAGATTTAATTATTTTCTTTTTTTATCATTAACTAATTTGGAATTTACCATTAATTATTTTCTTTTTTAATTTAATAAATTATAAAGTTATTTAAAAATTATTTTGGGCTGACATTTGTCTTTGTATTTTTTTCTCAATTGTTTGAAGAATGTTAAACATCTCTTTCTCTCCCTCAGTATAGCTGGTGACATACATCATTATTAACTTTTTATCACCATAAATTAAAGTTTCTAGTTCATTAGTGATCTGGTGACACCTTCAGTGATCAAAAGAAGTGAAGAAGTTACCGGTACAATATATATATATATATATATATATATATATATATATATATATATATATAAAGACATATTTTGTGGTTTCATCCATGTTAAAAAAATTAAATATTGATATACCAACGTTTCAATTTGATCACATAAGTCATCCACTGGGTGATGAAAGATAGAAAGATGGTTGTGGAGGCACTACAATCACTGATTTGCAAAAAATATTAAAGTTCCCCAAAAGCAAAAATGTTAAATATAATGTCATATAAAATTTACCAACTATAGTTTTAAAATTAACTGAATCATCCTTTTTTAGCTCTCATCTTCAATCACTTTTTAAGTAAGAAAATTAACCACTTCTTATTGTATTTTAAATCATTTTATTTAGACTTGTCTAGAACAACAACAGTCAGAAAGCAAATATAAAACAGCCTATATATTTTAACATAAATTGATTAATTGTTATTTAAAATAGATTTGGTCAATTTTAGATGACATTTTATAAATTCAATATTAAAATATTATTTAACCCTACATATATAACATGTTTTCGTGAAGGGTTTGTGATGATGGCTCAGTTGGAGAGAGCATATCCTTAAAATTCAAAAACTCAAGAATCTAAAGGCCCAGGTTTGAATCCCATGTTAGTACTGTCACTGGTCAGGCCAGCAAGACATGAAGAAGAGGGGAGACTAATACCTCTCAGAACATTGTGCATATATTAATCTGTTTGATGTGCTATTACTAACCCTTGAATGTACTTGGAATATTTAAATAAGGTTACATTTTTCTAAAAGCATTCAATACATATTTTACATGATGGAAATAGTCCAATACAAAAACATATATATGACATATGTTTATTTATTATAGAATTTTAGAAATTAATGAGATCTCTGTTCAATAAACTTAATATCCATTATTTAAAATTCAATTTATGTTTAAAATATTATAGGTTGGTGAAGATTTCTCTCTGATAGTTAGTGGTCTAAATAATTCTAAATAAAAATATGGAAAATACAATAAAAAATGGTCCATTTTCTAACTGTAAAAAGTTAATAAATATAACTTCTAGCAGACAGCTCAATTATCATTTAAAACAGGTTCCATAAATTTCACATGACATTATATTTATTCAATATTAAAATATTATATATATATATATGACTCATTTCACCCATATATATATATATATATATATATATATATATATATATATACATGACTCATTTCACCCATATATATATATATATATATATATATGACTCATTTCACCCATATATATATATATATATATTATTTAATTTTTAAAAAAAAAATATTTTATATATATAGAGAGATTTATGTGTGTATTTATTATTATTATATATAATTTATAAATAGTTAATAAATAAGCAGTTGTAAAGAGAGAAGGTAATAATATTTAATATTGAATTATTATATTTTCTTATTAAATAAGGTGTTAAATTATTTAACATTAATTTTTGTTAAAATAAAGCAGATCAGAAAGAAAGTGTAAAATAAGGCGATCAAGATTAGTAGATTAGGAGATTAAAAAAATGTGCACGTGCAAAAGAGTGTGAAAGAATGAGAATGTCTATATAAACACCAAAACACTTTTACACCTATTTATAATGACTATAGATTGCCAGCTTTATTGTTTGTGTTATCTGTATCTAAGATTATTTTTTAGAAAAGAGGTGCTTTGATGGAATAAAACGTGATTGTTAATTTTCTTGTAAAATCGCGATAGAACAACAGCTTGTCAAACTCTGATTTTTGATTTTATCTCAAGATAAGATTTCCAGATGGTCCTTTTCTTGGATCAAAGATTCAGAATATAAACGAGTGAAACAATATTTAGTGATCAGTTTTTTTCAATATTATTAGAGAGTAGAGATGTAGCGATCATTTTTTTTTAATATTATTAGAGAGAAGAGATATAGCGATCAGATTTTTTTAATATTATTAGAGAGAAGAGATGTAGCGATCAGTTTTTTTATTCATTATTATTAGATAGAGATGTAGTGATGGAGTTTGTGAAAACCAAAGGAAATGGACAGTTCGCATAATTTTTTCAAAAGAGAGTGAGCAATTGATTTTTTTTTCACTCTTTAAAAAATTGAGGAAGGAAAAAAAGACTCTTGTTTTAAAATTAGTATAGATGAAGATGTGCATATATATAAGTAATTCCCAGCAATATTAAGATAAAAAAATGGAACAAAATTGAATTTCTTGGAAGAAGTTATTTACAGTTCTATAAAATGATATTAATATATTTTGCTGTGTATAATACAATAAATTTGCATTGATAAACCACTTCTTCTGCTTCCTGAATCTTACAGAATGGGTTAAATCACTGATCTACTATGGACTCATATACCAGTCCATAGTAACCAAAAGAATGGACAAATTTAACACCAACCACAAACCTCATCTAATGATCATCTTTGACAAGAGAAGAAGAAAGAAAAGATGAATAAAAACCATATAGAGCCAAGTTTGATTAGGCTATCAACCACATTTTGTTAAAGTTTTCTTCATAGTTGTCTAAAGTGTCTACACTGATTTTTTTAAATGGAAGAGGCAAGCAAATCCACCAGTTCATACTTATCTAAAAGTATTTGTAATAACTCTTTCTGAAATGGTAGAAGCAAGCCAGTCAACAAATTCAGCATTATCAATAGTATCAACAATAAATAATTTTAAAATTGTGGAAATGAGCTAGTCAATTAATTCATGTTTATCTTAAAAGTATCTGCAAGAACTTTTCTTTTTTTTTAAATGGATCAAATCAACTTATATTTGAGACAAGCAGTCTGAAAATTCAAACTTGAGACATTTATAAAAAGTGAAAATAATCGGGTAACTATGAACTTTCATTAACAGATCTTTTATTCTTACTTATTAAAAGTAAACATTAATTTATTGTTCAAGGCATTTTTTTCTTTTGATACAAAAACATTAAAGGCTTGTTTATCGATAATTATTGTCAATATCACATACCATAACACAAACACAGTTTAAATCTTTAAACTTACATTTTCATTATTTTTTTAATTTTTTTTTATTACATACTGTAATATTGAAATGTTTTTTTTTTTATTTTTCTTCATTTATTATGATAATGAGCAACCTATAAATATATGCATTCATAATGTTTTCTTTATCTTGTTGCATATTAAATTGATATAATGTATTTTATTTTCTTTTGCTCAAGGTTGCAAGAATATTTTTATATATGTGATTTATGTCTTAATCTTTAATATAAGGGAACACATTTTAAAAATATATGTTGACATATCAAAGGGTGTATGTGCATGTGTAACTGCTTATACAAATGTGTCAAATGAATAGGTTAGGCATAGTTTGTTTAAATATGGTAAATTGAAGAGCCAGGCTTACATATGAATGGAAGTCAAATAAAACACCTAAGTTACATATTAAATTTATTTTTATGATATAATAAGTTAGGAAAGTCTTAAGTAAGCATTCAATGAAATATTTTTTTAAATGTCATTTTAAGCCAGCTTATTTTAAAATATCCAAAATGACAGAATTGTGTATTAAATTTATTTGGTTATGAGTATATAAAATTTTTGTATTATGTCTATATTTAATCAATGTGATAATAAGTCATTTATCTAATTATTAATTTGATTTTAAAGAAGGAAAGAAGAATAGTATTAATAAAATATAATTATATATCTTAATTGGTTTCTGAGTTCTTATTAAAAATGTTGTTGTGTTTTTCTTGTCTTAATTCTATTGTTTTAAATGATCATCATCATCATCATTCACATATATTAAGAATCATCAGCACTAGCAAATATTAAGTGCTCACAAAATGTTAAGTAAGCTAAAATGTTGATTTACATTTAGGTATTTGGGGATTAAGCTTGACATCTAATTCAGTTTTAATAATTAAACATTAATAATATAAAGCTAAAATTATGTTGTGCTCATGAGTTTTGATCATCCTCATCAAAGATGGATATCATATTATTGATTAAAACACCATTTTAAAAATAGTACTGTACATGAATTATGATCACCATCATAGATTAAATAAATTATAATCATTAAATCTAATGTTTAACATAATTAATATATTTAGTAAATAGGCATGTATAGAAAGATGAATATCACATGGAGAGGCATGATGATCAGTCATCATCACTAGTGTTAATGAATCCAAGTTTTAACTTTAAAAGTATTTTAGTAAATAACCATAAATTTATATAAATGGTAGTGAATGTAATATTTAAATCCCATTTTGACAAAGAATGATTTTAAAAAGTGCTTATGAGTTTATAAAGACAAATTTATAGTTGTGAGTTCATTATAAAGCTATGGCTGACATCATCATCATCACTATTATTATTAGTATCATCATTATTATCATCATCACTATCATATTTATATTGTGATAAATAATTAGTTAAGTAACTAGTTAAATGGCCATCAATATCAATAATGGTCTTCATGATGCTTGTTTGGAAGCCATTAATAAGATTATACTTGTCTGTTCATCAATATATGTAAATGAGCTAGTAATATCTATAAGAGTCTTTGATCTATATAAATTTTGGAGATATAAGGATCTTGTAATTTTATTGACATAAATAAAATATAAGAATGTCATTTTTTTGTTCATTAGTCATCCAAGTCATGTGTAGTAAAAATGTACCAAATGAGTTTGAAGTCAGTACACTCTAAACAGATATTTATCTAGATTTAAAACAATCTAGTGGTGCTTATGGAAAAACACATGTACTTAGCTAAACTGAATAAAAAGTGATTTAATCCCTTTCCAACTTAATGATATTAAGTTTATATGATAATTTTATATGTTGTTATAAATAGCACCAGTGTGTGCATGTGACCGTGAATGATTGTATATACATGGAAAGAGGAATGAGAAGGATTCTTGGTTAAAAGAACCTATTATTGGAGATAAGCGAAATGCACTCCATGGATTTCACAGTAATTTTATTCAGTTACCATATCTAATGTAAGTTTATCTGATGACAATGGCTAGTATATTTTATTGATCAAATGACTTCCCAATATCGAAATATTTTAAATCTTTAATGATGACAGTTTTAATTTTCATTTGGTTATTTTATATGGAAAAATGAGATAATTTATTTATTTCATTATTAGCATGATAGAATTAATGTATAGGATAGTTGCAATTGGGCTATAATGTTATATTTAATTAATTAGAAATAGCCCCCAAATAGAGCATGATATGCATATATTCTTATTTATATGTTAGTGTCATCCTTATTTAATTATAAATTATATTTTAGCTAACACAGTAAATTCAATTCTCATTTAATTTTACTTGGTTACAAATGATGAACTGCTGGAGCATATCATATATCCTGTTCAGTGTTTAGTTATTGAATTATAGCAATTATCATTTTATCATTCATCAACATATAGATTATAATCAGTTATAAAGTAACAGCCTTTTATCAACCTTTTTATCAGTTCATCTTTATTATTCATACTGTTATAAATGGGGCAGATCATAAACATATTATAATAATCAATAATTTTGTCTATATTTATTTTCGGTTACAAATAATATCTCTATATTTTTTTATCTGTTACAATATATATTAATGTTGTAACCTCTGTCTTCTTCACTTATTCACTTTATTATATTTATAAATGCCCAGGTGCCAATTCTATACAAGATAGAATAAAATTTATAACTATAATTGCTTTTTAACTTATTTAAAAAGATTCTTATACTGTAATTACTTTATGGCTTAGCTCAGTTGAGGTTATAGGATATGGTATTCACATAGGATGCAAATAAGAGTAATAAAACATTTATGAATAACAATTCTGTAACACTAATTTAATCATATGCCACACATTTATTCAATTATAAAACCATTGCAAAATTATCAATTATCATATTTATTACAGAATAGACAATAATGAAGACCGGGTACCTTTATATCTACATCACCATCTATTCTAAGCAAAGTAAAATAGATTATTGGCATTGTAATACTGAGCTTCATCAACTCCAGACAAATTAAATAAATTGACTTATACTAGCAAATCTAGATATTCTATAACTATATTATGTTAACCATATGTGTGTGTGTGAGAATGGAGAATCGAACATGTATAACAAAAACAATTCATATGGGATATTAATTCAATAAAATATTTATTGAAAATAAAGACAAAATAATGAAAACAAAATATATTATCCTATACATCTTGCTAACCAATTACATTGCTCTTATAGTAAAACCAAAATTGACTAATATTTAATATACAAATCATATATTTTCGAATATGTGCATTTTTATAACATTGTAATTATAATGTATTTCTAAAACATACTTTTATTAGCTTATTTATAAAATACATAGTGCAACAAATTAATCATTTTTCTATACATTTTATAAACATTTATAAAACACTTATCTGTTATAATCAGTGTATGTCATCTAACATTAACTATACCAAATTAACAAAATGAAGGAAAAAAAAAACAATAACCAAACACTTACACCTATATATGTAAGGGTTAAATAATATCTCCAAACTCAATCTAAATAATATAATCATCCCTCGACCATTTCTGCCTCCAAATACAGTCAATATACTTCCTACATAAACTTATAACAGACAAGGTTTTAATTGTTTATTTTTTTAAATAAACTTCATTAAAGAAATTGAAGCAAAGTAAATATATTTTTTGAAAAATAATAATAATAATAATAATAATAATAATAATTTATAGCATCACCACACACATATCCGAATATATAATCACCTATAATATGATTTCTAGATCATATAAAATAATAGATTATCATATTATAATAATAAGCAGTTACATTGTTTTGCTTTTTTAAAAAGGAAAAAAAAAATATTGATTGTATATCTATTATAAGCAGTAACAAAAAATACTTATCAATATCCAATCATTACATGCTAAGTTTTTTTTAAAAATGTGAAAGTTGAAAGAAACATACATATCAATTTCAAAGACAACAGTAAATTATAACATAAAAAAAAATGTCTATCCCATTGTTAAAGCATAATTTGTTAAGAATGACAATAGTTTTTTTTATCCTAGAATTCTGTGATAGGCGTTATAAATAACATTTGCATGCATTGGAATTATTTTATTATATATGCGTAAATAGCAAAGTTATACAGTATAAAATTATCCTCTTAATATAAGATTAAATGGATAAACACTTTCATTTTTAATTTTATTTTGCAGAATATTGATAGAAAATTCTTAAAATTGAAAACACACATCAAGCGTTTAATTATAGTGCTTAATAAGAAAATTTTAGCTAGCTTTATTTTAAACAATTTTGTCATTCTGATATTATTTATTTTTGGTAATACTTTAAAATAAATCATAATTACTTAGCTTACATAACAGCCAGGCATTTTAAAGGTGGTGAACATGGATCATCATTTGATAGAAATTTGGAGCTGGCTTCCCTTTGGGGGTTTATCTCTTCATTTTTCTATTATTTCAGTAGTATAATAGAAAATCCTCCACAGGTATATTATCAGAATCCCCACGATGTTTTTTTTTTTATTTGTTCTAATACTCTTAGAGAGTTATTGATTCTTTTAAGCTTTATTTTTTTATATCTTCTTCCTTGGAATTTTTTTTTATACTTTCCTTCAAGTTTTAAATTTTCTGTCTCTCCCCACTCACGCCATCTTTTCATTTTTATTACAATCAACTTTGGAAGTGAGCCAGAATTTTTACTGATAAAATTTTAACAATACAATATTTGAATGGAATAAAACATAATAATAAAACAAATATTAAATATTAATTTACAAATATTATTCACTAATGTACAAATAATCTTTATCATTTTAAATATAAGATTATAAACATTACATAATTAGTAAAATATAAATAAGAAAATTGTAATTAATAATATATCTATGTATCTGCTTACTATGACATGTAAATTTTTCTACTACATACAAACATCACTGTTGTTGTTCATCCTCCTCTTCTACTACTGAACATATATAATCCAAAACTCTACCAATCAGTACATCCAATTAAAGTTTTTAATTCTTTTAAAACCTAATTTTAATTAGCAAATTACATCACAATCCATTTTTCTAAGATAATTAACTTTAGCGATTATTAGCACCAATGTGAACTTCCACATTTCTTCCCAGTGCTAATCTGAAGGTCACAATATATATATATATATATATATATATATATATATATAGTATATATATATATA
>JAQFVV010014197.1:0-46120 GCA_028023455.1 Epiperipatus broadwayi
ATTATCTGAGAAAAATGAATTGAGATGTAATTTGCTAGTTAAAATTAGGATTTAAAAAATTAAAACTTTAATTGGGTGTACTGATTGGTAGAGTTTTGGATTATATATGTTTGGTAGTAGAAAAGGAGGATGAACAACATCAGGGATGTTTGTATGTAGTAGAAAAATTTACATGTCATAATAAGCAGATACATAGATATATTATTAATTAGAATTTTCTTTTCTATATTTTATTTATTATTTACTGATTATGTATTGTTCATAATCTTATATTTAAAAATGATAAAGATTATTTGTATATTAGTGAATAACATTTATAAATTAATATTTGATATTTAATATATTTTTTTATTATTATGTTTATTCCATTCAAACATTGTATTGTTAAAATTTTATAAGTAAAATTCTGGCACACTTCCAAAGTTGATTGTAAAAGAAACACAAAGGGCATGAGTGAAAAAAGATAGAAAGTTTAAAACTTGAAGGAAAGTAAAAAAATTCCAAGGAAGAAGATGTAAAAAAAAAACAACTTAAAAGAATCAATAACTCTCTAAGAATATTAGAACAAATACAAAAAAAACATCACAAGGATTCTAATAATATGCCTGTGGAGAATTTTTTATTATACTACTGGAATAATATAAAAATGAGGAGATAAACACACCCACCCCAGAGGGAAACCAGCTCCAAATTTCTGTCAAGCGATGATCCATATTCACTACCTTTAAAATGCCTGGATGATATGTAAGCTAAGTAATTATGATTTGTTTTAAAGTATTACCAAAAATAAATAATATCAGAATGACAAAATTGTTTAAAATAAAGCTAGCTAAAATTTTCTTATTAAACGCTATAATTAAACGCTTGATTTTCAATTTTAAGAATTTTCTATCAATATTCTGCAAAATAAAATTTAAAATGAAAGAGTTTATCTATTTAATCTTATATCAAGAGGATAATTTTATACTGTATAACTTTGCTATTCACGCATATATAATAAAATAATTCCAATGCATGCAAATGTCATTTATCACGCCTATAACGGAATTCTAGGATAAAAAAAAAGACTATTGTCATTCTTAACAAATTATGCTTTAACAATCGGATAGACATTTTTTTTATGTTATAATTTACTGTTGTCTTTGAAATTGATATGTATGTTTCTTTCAACTTTCAATATTTTTTAAAAAAAAAACTTAACATGTAATGATGGGATATTGATAAGTATTTTCGTTATTGATTACAACAGATGTATAACCAATTTTTTTTTTTTCTTTTAAAAAAACAAAACAATGTAACTTCATATCATTATAATATGATAATTTATTATTTTGTATGATCTAGAAATTATATTATAGGTGATTATAGATATTCGGATGTGTGCGTGATGCTATAAAATTATTATTTAAAAAAATTGTATTTATTATGCTTTGATTTCGTTAATGAAGTTTATTTAAAAAAATAAAGAATTAAAACCTTGTCTGTTATAAGTTGGAGGTAGAAATGGTCAAGGGATGATTAGATTATTTAGATTGAGTTTGGAGATATTATTTAGCCCTCACGTATATAAGTATAAGTGTTTGGTTATTGTTTTCCCTGCCTTTCTTTATTTTGTATAGTTAATGTTAGATGATATACACTGATTATAACAGATAAGTGTTGTATAAATTTTTTATAATATGTATAAAAGATGATTGATTTATGGCATCATCCAAGTTTTATAAATAAGCTAATAAAAAAGTATGTTTTAAAAATACATTATATTTAAGATATTATAAAAGCACACATATTCGAAAATATATGATTCATATATTAAATATTAGTCAATTTTGGTTTTACTGTAGAAGAAATGTAATTGGTTAGCAAAGTGCATAAAATAATATTTTTTTTGTTTATTATTTATTTTGTCTTTTATTTTTAATAAATGTTTTATTGAATTAATAGCCCATATGAATTGCTTGATTATATACGTTTGATTCTCCATTTCCACACACACATATATGGTTAACATAGCATAGCCCTAGAATATATAGATTTGCCAGTAGAAGTCAATTTATTTAATCTGTCTGGAGATGATAAATCACCATATTACAGTGCTAATAATATATTCTACTTTGCTTAGAATAGGTGGTGATGTGGATATAAAAGATACTCGACCCTCATCATTATCTATTTTATACTAAATATGATAATTGATAATTTTGCAATAGTTTTGTAATTGAATAAATGTGTGGCATATGATTAAATTAGTGTTACAGAATTGTTATCCATAAATGTTTTATTACTTTTATTTGCATCCTATATGAAGACCATATCCTATAACCTCAACTGAGCTAAGCCATAGAATAATTACAATATAAGAATTTTTTAAATAAGTTTAAAAGCAATTTACAATTATAAATTTTATTCTATCTTGTATAGAATTGGCGCCTGGGCATTTATAAATCTAATAAAGTGAACAAGTGAAGAAGACAGAGGTTACAGGGTGGGTTAAGTGGCGCCAACATGGTGGCTGTTTGAGCTGTAGGTTGTAGAATGTGGATGTATATTGGAAAGGGTAAGTGGAAAATGAATGGTGAATAATAGAGGAATGAGGGTTAAGTGGCTACAACGTGAATGGCATGACATTTATGGGTTAAATGCTCAATATATTTATGGGTTAAATGTTTGCACAATGATTGGTGATTGATTCATCTTTGTTTACATGTGTATTTTGTTCTTTATGGGTGATTATATATTATACATTCTATTTTAAGTGGTGACTAACGTGGATGGCTTGATATATACATAGAGGCCACAGCTGCCAAGGGTTTAAATGGATGTCCAATTGTGGGATCTTGATTACTTAAGTCTCATATCTTGTAGAGTGTTTATATTTTTGTTGATATATATTGGCATATACCTGAGATGAGAAGTAATCCAGTGCCATTAGAATTACTTTATTCCTGTTTTAAATATACAGTTATTGCAAAATTGGTTCTAAAATAGAATCAAGTTGGCAGTTTTCTTATTCAAGGATTTTTTTTATATCAATCTGGAAGATTAATAGAAATGTTTGATAAAATGGAACTAGGGGTAAATGGAGCATTAACTAAGGTTTGAAATAAGCCAATTAGAGTTTGAAATAAGCCAATACCTGAAAGATGTGTAGTAGATATATGAATGTCAGATGTATAGTTTAAAAAAAAACATTTTTTTTGTTTATGTGAAATAAATAAATACAGCCATGAAACAGCTTAGTTTCAAATTTTAAAGCTATATAAATATCACAACTTATAGTAAATGTTAAAGTTGATAACATTTTATATATATATATATATATCTTTTGCTTGTCAATTAAATATAGCATTGATGCCAGATAAGCATAGAATTATTGATGGTGTTAAATTATAAAGTAGTAATGTTGTTCATATTCGGAACATTTCTGTTATAGAAAGTCTATAATTTTGAAGGTTAAATAGCATACTTGATTGTTGGAGTTTTGTTGGTTGTATTGCAAGTTTTGGTGATGGATGGAGAGTTTTTGTTATTGTCTTAAGTATATGGTGTATTCATGTCACTGGTGACTGATTGTTCTCATTCACTGCTCCAACCCAAATTATGATATCAGTTGTTAGTTATCATGAAGCAGTTAACAGTAGTCCTGCCATGATTTTGCCTCTAAGACTCCAGAGAGAGCAAGGCATAGTTCTTTCTAATATATATATGTAATATTTGTCTCTAAGACTCCCAAAGATGAGCAAGACAATATTTTATAAGTAGTAGCCCCTAAGACTTGGATGTAAGCAGGGCATTGTGATAGTGTTTGTAGTAAAATATTATGGGTTGTGGTAGCTTAGAGTGATTAAAGTGGGATGATCATCAGAGTGTTCATGGACTATTGTATGTTTTTAGAGCAGTGATGGGATTCTTTTATCTATTTCAAAATTGTGAACTGCTAATAATTCTTGTGGCTGTCAGTATCTGTTGGATCTTTAGAAGAATGGATGAATATATAGCTCATTCTTAAAAGGCTATTTTTTATATTCTTATGCAAAGATTGGCATTTACCATATTTAAGTAAAAATTGTATATCAGTTGTCATAGTAAATGCATGTCATCATTAATTTGATTTTGGTTATAATTTTTTTTTTTTTGGGTTATAAATACTGGTTATAATATTTGGATGCACCCAATACAGCATAAAGATAAATGAATATGTTTAAATTATTTTGGTCTTTTATCAGTTATTTGAATTGGTGTAGTTTGTAATATAACTATAGTGGATCATGTAAAATTTAATTAATAATTTCAGCTATGTTTAGATTAATGTTATCTAGTGAAAACTTAATGTCTTCTTACCTATGTGTGTGTGGAAAATCGAACATTATATGGGAAAATAAAATTGTGGAAATTTTATGTCATTTTAGGTAGTGATGGTGAATTTGAATTGTTGGTTTGGTGGAGGTTGGAGCTGGTAAACCTTATTTTCTTTAAGTAGTATTAATAAATTTTTAAGAGTATTATAAAATGGAAGAGTTTAGCTTATTCGATAGTTTGGGTGGGTCTCAAGAGACACCATCTCCAGACATTGTTGCGATGTCCCCTGACCTTGAATCAGGAAATGAAGCTATATATATGTCCTATGGAGAATCTAGTAAGATGAGAGATAATATTTGTAAAACCAGGGATGATGATATGCCGATGTGGGCCAAATCGTTTTTTGCAAAATTAGAATTAGGTTTAGTGGAATTGAAATCAGAATTAAAAGAAGAAATAAAGTCTGGACGAATAGAAGATAGAGAAAGGTCAGAAGAGATGTTTGCAGAACTAAAGTCAGGTCAAGATAAGTTAGAGGGGAGGATGGCAGAAATAAAATTGGAAATGTTAGAAATGAAGTCAGAAATGGTAGAAATAAAGATAGTATAGTTAGGCAGATGAAAGTTGTGGAGGAGAAAGTAAAAAGTCAGGAATCAGAGATATCAATAGAAATAAAATTGAGTCAAAAGAAATCAGAGGAGAGGATGGTTGAAATAAAGTCATAAATGTCAGAGATAAAATTAGAAATGAAACTAGAAACAAAATTAGAAATACCAGAAATGAAGCTAGAAATGCAAGACAATATTAATGACCAAGTTATGAAGATTAATAAGAATATTAGTTTAGCTGAGGAAGAGTTAAAGGCATACAAAGAACTTAAATTAAATCAAATAGAAAAGGGAGAACCTAAATCTGTTGAGATAGTTAGTCAAGATGTTAAAATAATAGATGCTAATTTGAAAAATAAATTAGAGGAGAATAATAAATCACAAAATATTGAATCTAAAAGTATAGAAACTGAATCTAAGCCATCAGTTGAGATAATTGATAAGGATATAGCAAATCAGAAAGTATCTTTCAAAGTAATTGATAAATGTGTTAAAGTAACTAGTACAGATTTGAACAAGCATAAAGAACCTATTAGTTTAATTAGTAAAAGTATGGCAGAAAATAGACAACTTGTTAAAATAATAAGAAAAGCAAATCCACAAGTAATTAAAATAGTTAATGAAGATATTAACTTATGTAGTAGTTTGGCAGAAGAAAACAAAGATTCTGTTAAATTAGTTAACAAGGATGTAAATGATAATGTATCATTTGATAAGATAGCAGAAGATGATTTAAGAAAAGACAAATCTTTTATTGAATTAGCTAGTGAAGAAACCAAGTTATCTGTTGGAAAAATTAGTACAGATAGTGAGTTAATTCATGAAGAAATAGAGATTCAAAAGGAATCTGTTGAATTGGTTACTAAAGAACTAGAAGCAAATATACCATCTGTTGAGTTGATAGATAATAGGGAAAAAGATAAACCATTGATAGATTTAGTAAATGGGAAAAATTTTAAAAATGAAGAATTAATTAGAAAGATTCTTGAATCGGTTGATGAAAAGATGAAAAAGCATAAAGAATCTATTGAAATGATTAAGAAAGACATAGATGTGAATGTGGAGATACAAAAGAAAGATCATAGTTGTGTGGAGGTAAAGTTAGATTTTCAGACTATGATAAAAGAAGTAATGGCAAAGGAGGTAGAGGCACAATGACGAATAGAAAGGATAGATGAAACGATATTAGAAATTCGGAGATATAGTCAAGTGTTAGAGGAACGTAAAATGGAGATAAAGAAGAATAGGGAATTATGAGAGAGATCACAAAAACAGTCAGTAGAGATGAGTGTAAATTTTCAAGGTTATCCCAAAGTGATAAAACTAAATGATCCTAATCAGTCAAAAGAGGTAGACTTGATTTTGCAGAGTCAATATAAAGAAAATCAAGAATTGGTTGTAGAAAGAGTTAATGAAGATGAGCAAATGGCTAAAGAGCTTGTGAAATTAATTGATATTAAGATAGAAAACAAAGAAGTTATACAGTCTGTAGAAAAAGTTAGTACAGATGTAGAAATAACCAAAGAACATGTGGTATTAATTAATAAAGAAGTCAGTAAAATTAAGGTAAAATTTAAGGATAAATTAAGAAAGATATTTAATGTAAATATTCTTAGAAAAGTTATTAATCAGGAAAGAGATTTAGGCAAAGCCAAAGTAAAGCTTAAATGTAAAAGTAAGAAGAAAACTAAAGTAGATTTTATGAGAGAGGTAATTAATCACAATAATCATATGAAGAAAATTAAAGTAAAATTCAAAGAGATGAGTAGAGAGAAGGTTAAGATAAGTTATCTTAATAAAGGTGTAGATTATATAAGAGATATTGGGAAAGCAAAAGTCAAATTTAAAAGAATAAATGAAAAGATAGTTAATTTAAATCTTGGCAGAAAGATTGTTGATGAAGAAAAAGAAGTTGGAAAGGCTAAGATCAAACTCAAAGGAATAAAGGAAGAAGTATTTAATATAAATCATCTTAAGAAAGTTAGAAATAAAGTAAGATATATTAAAAAGGCTAGAGTTAAATCCAACAAAGTAAAAATGAAATCTTGTAGAGATAAACTTGTCAGAAGAAAGGAAATAAAGAATAATCGAGCAAGGTTTAAAGTTGCCTATAATGCTCGCAGTTTGATTCTGTATCCTGCAAGACATGATTAATAAAAGTTATACATATTGTTCAATATAGAATTTAGTTATTTTTTTCTTGCTTATTTAATGTTGCTAAAATATAATAGAAACAAGTGTTTGTAAAAGCATTAAATGTTTTTATTGTTTTATGTTTATTCGACAAACATAATTTTCTAATTGAGGAATGATCTTAATGTAAAATTTGATGTGCTATTAATATTGATTGTTGTTTATCCAATTCATTTTTCTTTCATAAGGGGAAGGACTGTGACCTTCCAGGTTGGCACCAGGAAGAAATGTGGGAAGTTCACATTTGTGCTAACAATGGCTAAAGATAATTATCTGAGAAAAATGAATTGAGATGTAATTTTCTAGTTAAAATTAGGATTTAAAAAAAATTAAAACTTTAATTGGGTGTACTGATTGGTAGAGTTTTGGATTATATATGTTTGGTAGTAGAAGAGGAGGATGAACAACATTAGGGATGTTTATATGTAGTAGAAAAATTTACATGTCATAATAAGCAGATACATAGATATATTATTAATTAGAATTTTCTTTCCTATATTTTATTTATTATTTACTGATTATGTATTGTTCATAATCTTATATTTAAAAATGATAAAGATTATTTGTATATTAGTGAATAACATTTATAAAGTAATAATTAATATTTAATATATTTTTTTATTACTATGTTTTATTCCATTCAAATATTGTATTGTTAAAATTTTATAAGTAAAATTCTGGCACATTTCCAAAGTTGATTGTAATAAAAAACACAGAGGGTGTGAGTGAAAAGAGACAGAGAGTTTAAAACTTGAAGGAAAGTACAAAAAGTTCCAAGGAAGAAGATGTAAAAAAAAAAAACTTAAAAGAATCAATAACTCTCTAAGAGTATTAGAACAAATATAAAAAAAACATCACAAGGATTCTAATAATATACCTGTGGAGGATTTTCTATTATACTACTGGAATAATATAAAGATGAGGAGATAAACCCCCAGAGGGAAACCAGCTCCAAATTTCTGTCAAGCGATGGTCCATATTCACTACCTTTAAAATGCCTGGATGATTGTAAGCTAAATAATTATGATTTATTTTAAAGTATTATCAAAGCTAAATAATATTAAAAGGACAAAATTGTTTAAAATAAAGCTAGCTAAAATTTCTTATTAAATGCTATAATTAACCGCTTGATTTTCAATTTTAAGAATTTTCTATCAATATTCTACAAAATAAAATTTAAAAGGAAAGAGTTTATCTATTTAATCTTATATCAAGAGGATAATTTTATACTATATAATTTTGCTATTCGCGCATATATAATAAAATAATTCCAATGCATGCAAATGTCATTTATCACGCCTATAATGGAATTCTAGGATAAAAAAAAAACTATTGTCATTCTTAACAAATTATGCTTTAACAATCGGATAGACATTTTTTTTTATGTTATAATTTACTGTTGTCTTTGAAATTGATATGTATGTTTCTTTCAACTTTCAAATTTTTTTTTTTAAAAAAAAAAACTTAACATGTAATGATGGGATATTGATAAGTATTTTCATTATTGATTACAACAGATGTACAACCAATTTTTTTTGTTTTCTTTTAAAAAAACAAAACAATGTAACTTCATATCATTATAATATGATAATTTATTATTTTGTATGATCTAGAAATTATATTATAGGTGATTATAGATATTCAGATGTGTGTGATGCTATAAATTATTATTTTAAAAAAATTGTATTTATTATGCTTTAATTTCGTTAATGAAGTTTATTTAAAAAAATAAAGAATTAAAACCTTGTCTGTTATAAGTTGGAGGTAGAAATGGTCAAGGGACGATTAGATTATTTAGATTGAGTTTGGAGATATTATTTAACCCTCACGTATATAAGTATAAGTGTTTGGTTATTGTTTTCCCTGCCTTTCTTTATTTTGTATAGTTAATGTTAGATGATATACACTGATTATAACAGATAAGTGTTGTATAAATTTTTATAATATGTATAAAAGATGATTGATTTATGGCATCATCCAAGTTTTATAAATAAGCTAATAAAAAATATGTTTTAAAAATACATTATATTTATGATATTATAAAAGCGCACATATTCAAAAATATATGAGTCATATATTAAATATTAGTCAATTTTGGTTTTACTGTAGAAGAAATGTAATTGGTTAGAAAGGTGCATAAAATAATATTTTTTTTGTTTATTATTTATTTTGTCTTTTATTTTTAATAAATGTTTTATTGAATTAATAGCCCATATGAATTGCTTGATTATATATGTTCGATTCTCCATTTCCACACACACACATATGGTTAACATAGCATAGCCCTAAAATATATAGATTTGCCAGTAGAAGTCAATTTATTTAATCTGTCTGGAGATGATAAATCACCATATTACAGTGCTAATAATATATTCTACTTTGCTTAGAATAGGTGGTGATGTGGATATAAAAGATACCCGACCCTCATCATTATCTATCCTATACTAAATATGATAATTGATAATTTTGCAATAGTTTTGTAATTGAATAAATGTGTGGCATATGATTAAATTAGTGTTACAGAATTGTTATCCATAAATGTTTTATTACTTTTATTTGCATCCTATATGAAGACCATATCCTATAACCTCAACTGAGCTAAGCCATAGAATAATTACAATATAAGAATCTTTTAAATAAGTTTAAAAGCAATTTACAATTATAAATTTTATTCTATCTTGTATAGAATTGGCGCCTGGGCATTTATAAATCTAATAAAGTAAACAAATGAAGAAGACAGAGGTTACAATATATATATATATATATATGAAAATAAAGTTACTGTTAACACTAACTGAAATAATCATACAAATATATGCTTATGTTGTTATGCATAATAAAATTAGCATGTACAAACTTACTTTCATTACATTATAGCATACAGTCACAATATGTGTGTGTTGTTAACTTTTTGCCAAAATAATATATGAAAGATCTTGCTAATTAAATATTTAAGTTTGTAAATCAATCACAAAAGAAGTTACAAAGTTTATTGAAAGTGAATTACATTTATTTTAAAAAGTACACCTGGGTCTCATTTTATGCGATAGATAGGTTCCTCAGAAAACACGCGCAAATGAAATCGTGCAAAAATAGACATAACTTACCTTGAAAAAGGGGGGATACGGACTGTGATTTTTCAAAACTCGCGTAAAAGCAAAGCACCAACGTAAAATTTACTTTAAAATTCGTGCAAAAAAAAAAAATAAGAAAATAAAGTATGACTAATAAAAAATTTCAAATTTGAAAAAAATTGATACAAGACAAACTTTTTTTAACTATAATACTTAATTTTATTCAAAACAACATATTTTTATGCATAATTTACAGTAATTTATATTTTTTTATACACATTTTAATTATTATCGCTATTTGCCGGTAAACAAGTTCGTTTGCAAACTGATAAAAAAATCAGATTCTTCACAAGATGAAATACAATTAGCACCAACGTCACTCTCATGTTGTGTTAATTAATGGTTTTCTGGTGACAATGTAATTAGTAATTAATCTAACAACTAAAAATTAAATTCTTATTTTTGTCTTTAATTTCCAATTTTAATTGTGCCCACTGCTATTACTCACCATTTAAAAATAAACCTTACGTTGTTTTTTAAAAAGCAAAAACAGAATGTGATTTAAAATGCAAAATTAACATGCACAATGTTTGAACAAATTTACATTATAATCTTGTAAAATTTAATGTGTGTAGACATAAAATGTGGAAATCATGATTTTAATTTCATTATTGCATAAAATCTTACTATTATAAAGCACTGAAAATATTGAAATTACTAAGATGAAAGTTGAATTTCAATAATGTGCTATTACCTTCAATATAATGTAAGTGCGTGAAATTTATTATTTAAAGTAATATCGGAATTCGACTTCCGGTGAAACGCGAATCGCGTAACTTCAAAATTGTGTTAAATAAGTCCGCGTAAAAAAAAACCCAGGTGTATATAAAATCATAAGAATAAGTATTTAATGAGTATATATACAGTTTTATAAATTAATTATCTATGTAGCCATTTCCTTTTAACTGGTTGATGCTCCAAGCACCACATTGAATTTTTTTAAAACTGACCTGAGACACAATTTTCATAATAACTTCAGTTTTAATAATGTTAGAGCAAAAAACTTTACATTAACAGAAACTAGAAAAACTACGGAAAACAATAAGGCTAAGATAAATAGCGATTGCTATTAAAAAATAAGGGGGAAAATATTAACATCCAACATAATTATTACTTTATTGTTTGTTCATAGTTTCTAATTCATCATTAACTAAGTTTAAATTAAATCTTCAGTGATAATTTCTTTGTATTTCTCACAAAATTATCTTTCAAACCATATATAATATTTTTTACCTAAGATAAGCTATAGCTTCAGAATCTCCAAAAGTATTTGCATAATAATTCTTCATTTTCATCTTGTACCCCAAAAGTTGATAAATCTCAAAGGCATTTATAAGAAAAAGATTCATCCTAATAAAAGATACAAATAAATCATTTCCAGAAGATGGATATGCATTTGTCATCATAGCAATTGTCTTCTTGTCTATCTAAAACTAGAAATTGTAGGCTACTGTTTGTATCACTGATAAAATGAGTTTCATCTCTTTATTTTATATTTTTTGTGTACATCAGTGATGTTTATATTTTTTATGCATCCCAGTGATGCTATCTTGTTATATTTTTTGTCCCACAAAGATATAATTTATTTGCATATAGTTCATTTGCTAGCTATAGACTTGAAAGTAATGTAATGCAAGATGTGGCAATACTACTGACTCCACAGCATGAGTATCAAGGCATATGCAAGAATCAGAATGATTCTTTGCCTGCATACAATTCCATGTAGTATATGCATAACCATGTGGCTATCACTACACACACATCATTTGAAATATCTCTTTATTGATTTTAAGTGTTTATATTTTCACATGTTACTATGCCTAGTAAATTTTGTGATTTCCAGTTTTTAAAATTTACATTGCACTGCTCTATATATGTAAATCATTACTTGTTATACAAACATAATGCAAGAACAAACACAAACACTACAAATGCAAACAAATTAATATACCATTAATGAAATAATTTTAAAAAATTTATAATATTAAACATAAAATTAATAACTTAACGATATTCTGCAAAACAATTTTTGTTATATTTGAATTTGTATATTATATATTTACAATCAGACTCCGGGTATGTGAAGAGTGACTGTATTTCAAATATTTGTATAATAAAGAGCATAATTGAAAGTACACACATACCAATACAAACACAAACAAATTATCAAATAATTTTAAAAAATTTAAAATATTAAAAATTAAAATTAATAACTTATGATATTCCGTGATTACATTTACGTTGCATTGAAGGCCTTTATAACCAAATTATCAGCATATTTTTAACCCATTATATTAGGGTTATAAGACCAATAAAGATTTTCTACCTTTATCACCTTGTGTAAACTACCAAATTGACCAGAAAATAAATAAAAAAAATTCATCTAATTTTAAAAATAATTGTAAAATATTCAAATTTTATCCAACATCAATGCAACTTGTATCATTGGAACTGGAAAAGGCAGGAGAATTGAATATTGGGATTTCTGTTGACATCATGCTTATAGTTTTTGCGTAATTTAAAAAATAAAACAGACTTTCAAACAATCCGCTATGACACGTGACTGATAAGTGGCAGAGATTCAACTTTTATATAAAATTAGCTTATAATAACTTGAAAAAAAAAAACAATTTAATGAATTTGTATTTTTGGTAAAGTAAAGTTTGTTTTCATCTTGATTAAATCATTTACTTGCACAAACACATAAAAAATGGATTAATGCTGTTTAGAAAGATGATTAATAAATGCAAAACCTGCCAGAAAAAGCAATGTCTAGCATGCTGCCACCTGAAAACTTTATGGTAAACCAAATATTAAGTGAGAAAGAAACATCCTACAGTATTAAGCAATTCCTTATAAATTTTAATTCTGAGTGATTTAATACAATGGTAGTTAGTGGACTCAAAGCTAAAAATTCTTGAATAGATTTCTAGCTAAGTAAAGTAAACAAAAAAATCTTATGTCAGTTAAATGAAACTATTGTGTTCCACTTATCAATTGCATGTTTGAATATTACGTAATTTTCTGAATAACTAAATATATAATTATTGTCAAGTATCGTTTTTAAATATAATAGTAAACTTTAAAAAATTTCTGACAAAAAAAAAAGACCATCCAGAAGTATGCAAAAGAATTTCAATACAAGAGGAGAGTCAGATTAAATACCACCAAATCAAGTTTGCATCCAAATATTTAGTATGATAATTCAAACTATGAAAAATGATTTTGAAGAAATTTCAATGTTCAGAATATATTTATAGTGTTTTGACATTCAAGATATTCCAGATAGAAATAAACTGGTGATTTTTATAATTATATCAGCCTTTAAATAATATACAAATATTTTAACTTATATTGTCTTGTTTATGTTGGAGTATATTTATATAGTTCTTATTTATATCTATCTATCTAAAGAAGCTCATAATATAGTGGTAGTATATACCGTTACAATCGCTTATAATCTGTGTTTAAATCCCAGCCAATGAATTTTATTTTTACTTTCAAATACTTTAATTTTTGTTTTCCAGCAGATTGTTAATAGTCAATTTAGCTAAACACCAATTAGTTATTTTTAACAAAAAAAAGGGCTTAAAACCATGCCTAATGAGCCCTGTAATACATTCCTCATATATAAAAAAAGGAATTGTTGGAGAGATTTTTGTATTGCAATGGACTACTTTAAATATGCTTTTGCTTTACTTATATATTTATAATTTTAAAAAATGACAAGTATATAATAAAATTAAAATATTTAGCTGTCTGATATATCTCTGAGGAAGAGTCGACTACTGCTTGAAATATTTGACAGCTAAGCATTTTATTTTATCACTTATTTTTAGTTCATATTCTTTTATGATTATTCTTTTATTTTATTATAAAGTCATAAATAAAGTATAAACTATAACCAGCTGCTGGCTAAAGTTTAAATCGATGGCTTATACAATAATAAAACTTGAAAATAAATTTATATTATGACTTTTTTGAATATTAAAAAAAAAAAAAATCATAAAAATTATTCTAGAAATGGAATGGAAAAATGATAGAAAACAAGTACTTATTAAGTTGTACAAAACTTTTTATTATTCAAGCATCTGTTGTGTATGCTTTTTTTTTTTAATTTAAAAGTGTCTACGACACGCACACACACACACACACAAAATGAAGTAGTTATGAAGATAAAAACATTTATCAATATATGTGCAGTTATGAAATTCTATAAAATCATTTTAGATGGTTTAAGATTGTCAATATTAATTATGAATATTGAAGAGTTATATCATTACAAAAGTAAAGATTTTGAATATCTATGGTGTTTACTTTTGATAAAACTTAACGCGATTGCAAAGAACATTATGCTAAAAAAAATTAATGGGCTAAAATGTTCCTTATTCTGCCTTTTAAACGCTGAACACAGCTAGTGTAAATGAATTTTTATAATGAGCTTTTAAAAGGAATTCAGTGTCATGTAAAAGTTTTTTTAAAAGAAATTATTAATGTATGAAAATTTTTATTTTTTTTACACATATTTGCTTCTTCACAATTCATATTTAAATGATTTTGATTTTAAAAAAACTTGATAAAATAATTAAAGAAAAAATAAAATAATAAAATAACTGCACATTCTATTTTTAAATAATAAAATCGATCTGATATTTGTTTAAAAAACTATTGATTTTATAATAATCACCACCACCATCATAATCATCATCATCATCATCATCATAATAATAATAATAATAATAATAATAATAATAATAATAATAATAATAATAATAATAATAATAATAATAATAATAATAATAATAATAATAATAATAATAATAATAATGTGGTCCTGCTGTGCTAGTGGAAACAAGACATCCTACATAGCTCCAAGTTCAAACAAAAGAAAAATACCAAAAGAGGATACCAATTTTGTAACAAAAGAACCAGACAATAAAAGGAAATCAATCCTGAGTAACAAGAGTAAGTTTATTTCATAATATCAAATAATTAACTTGGTTTCACAAAAAACAAATTTGATACAGTGATAAAAACATGGTGTCACCACAAACAAGTAACAAAGAAAATAGCACCAAAACAATTTATAACAAGACAAAGATAAGTAACACAACCAAAACCTATGCAAATGCTGCAAAAGCAGTTGAACAAGCAGACAGCATACAAAATGAATCAAATGCACCCCATACAACTAGATTCAGAATGGCGAATCTAAAAGATATCAATGATTTAACCCTTAGAGATAATGAGAACATAGACCTCCCTCCATGGATTGGAGTCCAGAAGAATTGCAAGCAATTAATATTAATTTTAACAACACAATTCCTAAAAAATTTTTTTTACCTAAATCAATTGTATTAATGGCATCTGACAAAAATCTAACATTATATAAATTCTCTAGATAATTATTATATATGGCATTAATTACATATCAAATATGGGATACCGTATTACATATAGGAGACCATCCTAATTTGCATTACTTAGCGATAGAGTTCTTTAACGAGCCTCAAAGAGCAAGATTTCAAGCACAAGTTAAAACATTGAGAAATTATGCATTGATAGAAGTAGACAAAAACTTACAAAACTATGTTACAGGGATAATAAGAAACACTTATTATGGACATAGCTTACAAGATTTCTAACATATAATAGAACCATTTGATAAAGCAGTATATTTAAACCCGTGTACTGTTTGTTTATATGGTACAAATATATTGGCATCCGGTAAGATATTTAAAAGCTAAGAAAGAAAAAGTAAATTTAGCAATCTTTTAAAAATAATTGGGAGAGTGCAAATTTCTCAAGCGCTTATGACTACAACCAGCCAATCAAATCTTAAGCACTGGGACAGAGAATTTGATAAGAAAAGAGCAGTTCCACTCTCTTCTTTACTTGTCTTTATATATATCCAAGCCAGTCCAAAGTACTTATATTTGAAAGCGTGAATCTTAAATATCTTCACACTTACCTCACTGAGTTCAAATTATAAACATACAGCATGAAATCTTTCGATTTACTATGCAGTAGTTTTCGATGTTATAAATTTGCAGCAATATATGTAAATATTTAAAGTGCAGTCGATATTGAAAATAATTGAGAGAGTGCAAATTTCTCAAATGCTTATGACTACAACCAGCCAATCAAATTTTAAGCACTGGGACAGAGAATTTGATAAGAAAAGAGTGGTTCCACTCTCTTCTTTACTTATCTTTATATATATCCAAGCCAGTCCAAAGTACTTATATTTGAAAGCATGAATCTTAAATATCTTCACACTTAACTCACTGAGTTCAAATTATAAACATACAGCGTGAAATCTTTCGATTTACTACACAGTATTTATAACATCGAAAACTACTGCGTAGTAAATCAAAAGATTTCACGCTGTACGTTTATAATTTGAACTCAGTGAGTTAAGTGTGAAGATATTTAAGATTCACGCTTTTAAATCTAAATACTTTGGACTGGCTTGGATATATATAAAGACAAGTAAAGAAGAGAGTGGAACCGCTCTTTTCTTATCAAATTCTCTGTCCCAGTGCTTAAGATTTGATTGGCTGGTTGTAGTCATAAGTGCTTGAGAAATTTGCACTCTCTCAATTATTTTCAATATTGACTGCGCTTTAAATATTATTTACAATCTTTTAAAAAAAAAAACAATTTTAGATTTTTTTCTGATTAGTATAATTTATTTTTTAAAACATACAATGAAAGTTAAAATTGTCGTTCATGTTTTTTTTATGTAATTAAAAAATAAAAGTTAAAATTGGAAAGAATAAATGACATGCAGATTACTGATCCAGATAAATTAAAAGAATTCCAAAAATAACTAGATTACAATTAGAAAATTAAAAGAATTTCAAAAGTAAAAAGGATTACAATTAGAAAAATCTTTTATGTAATTAAAGATGGCAGAATTAAGCTAAAAAAATAAAGACTTTGTAATGTTAATTTAAGAGAGAGTGTACAAGATTATTATTTTATATGCTGATAAAAGGACAAAAGGATGCACAGAAGTTTTAAAAACTGGATCGAGGTATAAAAAGAGGAGGACAACTTTGATCTGGGTCTTCTCTTTACCTTCTAGTTACGTGTCTGAAAGTTGGAGGTTTCTGCGAGCATAACCTGTGGCAGTAATATACATCTGCACAGGTATACCACTTGCTGTACCAAAGCTGTCATGCAAGCATGGAAATGGGACTTGTGAAGACCGCTTTTTGCAATAAAAGGGTCACTACAACCATGCCTTTTCTCCAGCTATAGAATGGAACAATAATGGAAGATGCTGGCAGGAGAGACCGATGGAAATTCTTATGAGCTTGGGATCCCAAAAACCTACACCAACTTACCAGTAAGTTAAGAGTAACTTTTCCCAATTGTGACAAAGTTTGCAAACATTTCTTAAAATAATTCCGATAGACTTCAAATTCTATTATCAAGAAACTCTTGTTTACTAAGAACTATAATTATTGAACTGTTTTTTTTTTATTAATAGATTCGTATCTGGATTAGCGTATGTGTCATCTTTCTAATTAATCAATTCATAATGTGTTTTTTATTTTATATTTTTAATTTGTTAGAATAAAAATATTTCTAATACCAACTATTCATTGTACATTGTTAATGATTATTAATAAATTTATTAATGTTAATTATTACGATTAACGCTATACTGAAACTCAATCATCTGGAGTTTCTAAATAATTTCTTCGTAACTAAATAAATAAAAGGGATTTAGCCAGTGGATTCTGATATTGGATTCTGATACAGAATCCTGGCACCTTTCAAATAAATTAAAAGCTGGCTTACTTGATTCCATTATTTCAGTAGTTACATTAGTTAAAAGGGTGTTGTGTGATCAGGAAAAATAATTGCGTCCATTAAATCTTACTGAATTGTCTGATGAAACAAATTTAATAGATGGGACGTAATTAGGTCACAGAGTACAGGTAGTTAACTTGTAAAAAACTCTAATAGTTAGTGGATGTCACACCTGATACACCTGAAAGACATGCCCATGCCAATATACAGCAAGTTTTGAATTTAAAATAAAATTAAAAGATAAAGTAATCCCAGAAAATATTCCAACCCAAATTGTTACCAGGAGGCAATGCTGTCACTTTATATAAGAGGATTAAAACCAAAATACTATTCATATGGAGAGGATGGTCGTCTGGCAACAAACTGCAATGTAATCCAAATCATAAAAAACCAGGCAGAACATGATATAACACAACTATGAAAACAAATAATAGAAATGGACCAAAATAAAGATGAGATAAACAGGAACCAAAAAAACCAACATGCTAATGGCTAGAAAACAATAGAGATAGAAATACAACTAGAAACATTGAGGTACTTGACCTATCAATCCAGAATCCAAACAAAAATCAAACATCCAATAAAGACATGAAGCAAACAACACTAAATCACCCACCAAGAGAAACCAATAAAATCATCAATAGTACCAAAGAAAAAAATGAAAACAAAAAAAACAAACAAACAATAATAGTTTGGATAATACGAATACCCAAATCAAAACACATGCTAATAACAAAAATCAATACATCAACCAACATAACAGAAGCAATTACTCCATGTCTTCCTCAAACAAAAGAAACAATACCAGAGACAAAAAGACAGATGGATCAACCACCAATGAAAAACAAACAAACAAACAAAAAAAATCAAGACATAAAGATTCAATCCAGGAGAGAACATCAAAAATATATACCACTCAATTGACACAACTGATGAAGAAATATAATTAAACTATGACGACTCTCAAGAACAACCACTGATACCAAATAAACATGGAGAAATGATTCCAACTAGATTAAATAAACTTAATGAAAGTCAAAATAACAGCAATTAACATAAGAGTGGTAAACTCAACCACTAATATCAAATAAAAACAATGGATCATAAAAGACAACTTCAAAATGGAAACCTAGTAATTGAATGAAATAAAAATCCAGGGAGCATACAACCAATTGAATGCTTTTCCCCAATAATATGAAATAAATGAACAGTTTGGTACAAATAGACAGAGAGAAATAAAAATGCATATACCTACAATAATCTGTGTTAACCTAAATATAACTAATTTACTGGGTGGAAGACTTTAAAAATAATGATAATATATATGTAACTTCTAATATAAACCACACTCTTTTTTTCGATGGCAATTAACACAGGAGGGATGAACTTAACCAATAAGACCAACAAGTCAAAACAATGGATCAAAAAAGTCAATTCCAGAACAGAAAATCTGCTAATTGAATGAAATAAAAATCCAGGGAGTGCACAACCAATTGAACATTTTTGTCCCAATAATATGGAACAAAAGAACAGCTGAGAATAAACAGACAGAAAAAAAATAAAAAAATGCATATACAAACAATAATCTGTGTTAACATAGGCATAACTTTATTCAGTAATAGTATGAAAACTGAACCCTACCATCTGATGGTGCTCTTTTTCACAAAATGCACATTAATATACCATTTTGATGGGCTTAACTTATGGCTGACAGTACTAGAGGTGTTTTTTGAGCCATAACAGGCTGACTGAGGGTGATGTATTCTACAGTTATGTAATGAAATACTATGCCCATTGCATTGCAACAATATTCATCAAGCAAGCACTCTTGAACTCTCACTATGGTCTGATTTGATGGTGGCCATATTTGAAAGAGATGAAACTCTGCAAAAATTCATTGTCGGAAATTTTTTAGTGAGCATAGTGGAATTAGTATTCAATATTAGGAATTGTCATGTCATCACACACACTTTTCTATGCTTTTGAACTGCACACAACTTGAAAAGGTTCTTTTTTTCAGCAGAGTTTTTTTCCGATTTTACATGCAAATGCCTGTTTATGCATGAATCCATGTGAGAACTGTCAAAGGTTGTTTGCAAGTTGTTCAAATTGGTCAAAGCTGAGTGAATTGCTAGCCAGACACACATGTGGATGCATAATATTGTGTTTTCTTAGAAAGAGATACTTCTGCAACCATACCTATGTAGGTCTGCATAAGGGAAGTTGTTGGTTCGAAGGCTCCAAAATCCTGTTACTTACAGCTGTGTGGCTTCCCTGTTATTTTATTTGCATGTTACTTTTGGCTGCTGTTTTTATGCCCCCGTAAAAGGTGGTGTTTTTTTTTACTTGTTTTGCTTCACAACTTGTCCAAAGTTTCATTTCTTTTTGATTCAATAAATTATTTTATGAGGAAACTTGTTGTTGTTTTTGTTGTTCACCTGATTATAAAGTAGGTAGGTAATATTTTATAAGTTTCATTAACAGTTAAAGTAGGTAATATTTTATTATACCAAAAAAAAACAGTGTTTAAAAGTTGATTCAAAAGGCCCCACCAATAATAATAATAATAATAATAATAATAATAATAATAATAATAATAATAATAATAATAATAATAATAATAATAATAATAATAATAATAATAATAATAATAATAATAATTCAATTCAATTATTATTTATTACGTGCATTTCGACACTTTCGCTTTAAAAGAAAACAATTAAACAATTATTATTAAGACATTAATAATAACAAATAAATAAAAGGGATAAATATAAAACACATAACAAAATAATAAAAAAAAACAATTTAACAAATATATATATATATATAATAATAATAATAATAATAATAATAATAATAATAATAATAATAATAATAATAATTCAATTCATTTTATTTACCGTACAAAACTACAGCATAAAGCCAATTACAGTATTGCACCATAACAAATATATAAATACATAAATGAGTTTAAATGACAAATTATTAATATAAGTATGTGCCATATTTTAATAAAACATAATTAACACATTTAAAAATCTAAAGTAAAATTAAACATCAGCATATAAACAATTATTATTAAGACATTAATAATAACAAATAAATAAAAGGGATAAATATAAAACACATAACAAAATAATAAAAAAAAAAACAATTTAACAAATATATATATATAAACAAAATCAAGTTAAACCAATCAAATCTGGCATTTAAATTTAATAACATTACAAAATTGATTATAATCTAAATTGAAGTAATTAATATTACTACAAATCTGATTATATAAAGATGGTAGCCTAAATAAATGAGAAAATCTAAGAACATTGGAATGACAAGTTTTAATGTAACAAACAGAAGCAGACCGAGTATCATGCACATGAGATCTAATTATAACAGTAGAAATTGTGTTAGATAAAAGAACTATTTTATTAACAAGTTTATAAAGATATTTAAGATCTCTATATTGTCTTCTAGAAGAAAGATGAACAACAATTTTATTTCCCAAAGAAACATATTTAGAAAACTTATTAGAGACTGATTGTAATAAATTGCATACTTGTTTAGAGCTAGGATTCCAAATGACTGAACAATATTCAGTGATGGGAAGAACCAATGATAAAAATAATTTAAATTTTGTATCACTACTGAAATAATAACCAAACCTTAGAATAGTACCTACAATTTTTAAAGCCTTACCAATAATCATTTCCAAATGAGGAAGAAAGGATCCATTACTAGAAAATATAACTCCAAAATCTTTTTGGGATTCAACGGAAGCAATTTTGTAAGAATTAATAAGAAAAATGCAAAACTTCAGATTTTTTAGAATACGAGACTAAGGAACATTTACTGAAATTAACAGTCATATTATTTAGATCACACCAAGCACTAAAATTATCTATATCCTTTTGAAGAAGAATGCAATCAAACACAGATGTGATTCTTCTAAAGATTTTACAGTCATCTGCATAGCACAAAAGATAAGAAGATTTTAAGCAATCTTTAAGGTCATTCATATAAATGTTAAAAAGCATAGGTGCTAAAATACTACCCTGAGGAACTCCCAAATTACATTTAAAATTAGATAAAATAGTATTATTAAATTTAATACATGCAGTACGACCATGAAGAAAGGATTGAAACCAATAAACAAGCTTAGTAGAAAAACCCGTTTGATATAATTTGTGAAGAAGAATACTGTGGTCTACTTTATCAAAAGCTTTTGATAAATCAAAATAAATAACATCAAGTCTCTGCTGGTCCTCAATTGCATGAGTTATATGATCATAAATTGTTAGCAAATTAGTTTTTACAGATCTATTAGGTATAAAACCATGCTGTGAAGAAGAAATGAGTTTACTAACATCTAAAATAATTTTATTATAAACACACCTCTCAAAAATTCTAGCAATAATATGTAAAACAGAAATAGGTCTATAGTTATTAACACAATCACGTGAACCATTCTTAAAAATTGGTACCATTTTGGCACACTTAAGCACATTAAGAAAAACACAAGAATTCAGTGATAAATTAAAAATAAATGCAAGAGGTACTGCAATAAATTCAGCTAGCCCTTTGTAAATAAATGAAGGAATATTATCATTTCCCAAACTAGAATGAATTTTAAGTCGCTTAATAGCCATAACAACATCATCCTTAGAAATATGGTCAATCATACAATGAAAAGTTGAAGAATCACAAAATAATGCAATATTTGAAGATATTGCATCATGTGATGAATATACATCAGCAAAATGTTTTGAAATGTCATTGTGCACTTAAAGTGAAACCATGAGTAGCTTGAACCCTTTTTCTACCCAAACCAGACTTTTTAATGAAATCCCAAAATTCTTTAGGGTTAGATGAAATATTAACCTCAATTTTTCTAATATAATTCTTCAAATCTCTTTTATAAACAGGCTTCACCAATCTTCTGAAATTAATAAAATTATTATAAAAAAAGATATTCTGTGTTTTAAAATAAAGTCTACGATGATAAGACTTCCTTTTAATAATTTTAATAAGATCGCATGAAAACCAACGAGGAAAACCCTTATAAAAAGGTCGCTTATTGGGAATATACAAATCAATAAAACTATTAAGAATCTTTAAAAACCCATCCAAGCAATGATTTACATCATTAAAAGAATACAAAAAATTCCAATTAACTTTAGAAAAGTTTCTACAAAAATCAACATAATTACCCTTCCCATAATCCTTTTTTGAAATATTAGAAAAAATAATCTTTGAGTGACAAACGTTAATATAAAACTCAAAAGGTGAATGATGAGCATCAATAGGAAAATTAACAGAGACAACTTGAAAATTACTAACTACTGTTGAATTACATAAAATATAATCCAAAGTACGATGAGAGGAATTAACAAATGGGTTATATTTCTTAAGTCCTAAAAATTTACAGAACTGTAACATTCTAGAAGCTTTAGAAGACAAAAAAAAAGTGTGTAGCAATTCTACCCTGATATAAATCCGGAACATTTAAATCCCCAGTAATAATAACATTATCATAGCCAATCAGAAAATCTTCAAGAGATGTCAAAAAATAATCAAACTCCAACAATGACAAAGTGGGTTTGAGGTAAACGTTACCTAAAATAAATTTAAAATTGTGATTTAAAGTAATTTCACACCATGTAGATTCACAAAAAGAAGAAGAAAAAGAAAGTTCTTTATAAAAAAACATCTTTATGAAGAGCAATCAGAGTACCACCATTTCGAGAAATATTATCCATAGATCTGTCAGTTCGCAAAATACTGAATCTATTATCAAGAAAAGAACAATCAGGAAATTGTTGATTTAACCAAGTTTCTGTAAGTAAAATAAGATCAAAATGTTCTGTTTCAAAAAATTGTTTAATTTGAACACATTTAGTCCTCATACCTCTGACATTCATGTAAAAACAAGAAAGGCCTACCATGTTACTCACAAAGATAATGGAAACAACACAAATAAAACCAAAAAGAGAGAAAAAAAAGTGATAAAGAAAAACTTTTATTGCCAGAATTTTTTTCTAATCAACATTGATCTTTTTTCATATTACTAGTAATTATATTAAAAGTATGCAAATTATAAATGTTAAACAATTTACACAATGATTTATAATATTTCATCCCATCCTATTTTTATTTTTTTAGAATTTGATACTGGATAAGATATTTATTTGGTATAATTTAATTTTTTTACCTTACTTTCAAGAAAATTGTGATTGTTTAGGAATTAAAAATGAGAGCTCATTTTATCCATTATTTATTCATATAGTTTTTGTAATATCTTTATGGTGTAGAAAGCAACAGTTTTCTCAATATCCTAATTGAAAATCTCAATTTAATTACTGTGCCATATAAAAGTAAATTTGCTATCTTTTTTTTTTTTTGCATAACACTATTAAAAAAAAACCTATCACTACTCAATGGCTTTATGTTTTAAAACAGTTTTTTTCTGTTTTACTTTATAGTTGCTTTGAAAATAATGAATATAGAACTATTTTATCTTCTTGTAAATATTTTGTTTTCATTTCTTTCTCTTTTTATCAGTCTGAATTACATCATTGTATAAATTGTTAGATATTATCTTCATCTACTGATATCATGATTCCAGTACTTGTTATATGTCTTCTTTTTAAGTATAATCTTTTCTAGTATTCTATCATATCAATATTATCATAGTTGTATTTTATTAATGGCTATTGGATATAATTAGAAGTCTAATAATAGATTTCCATATACTCAGTTTAATGTTTAATTCATGTTCATAATATTTTTCTATTTATTTGTTTTTTTTTTATTATTATTATTATTATTATTATTATTATTATTATTATTATTATTATTATTATTATTATTATTATTATTATTATTATTATTATTATTATTATTATTATTATTATTATTATTATTATTATTATTATTATTATTATTATTATTATTATTATTATTATTATTATTATTATTATTATTATTAATGATATTTTAAGTATTTATAATAGTTTAACATTTTTAATTATTGTTTGTTAAATAACATATTTGCAATAATTAAAACACTTAACATTACATGATCACCATTCTTTATGCTTACATGAGCTGTTAAAACAGGGGGTACTGTATGGAGAGTTTACCTCTGTGATATTTGTAGCAATAATCAATGGTAATAATTTAGTCATGTTTTAAAATTTTAAATATCAATCATTGTTGCCAAGCATTAAATGTAATTTTGTGTTCATTGTTAGCTGCAATTTATTGTATTATATAACTTCAAAACGTGATTCACTTCTTCATTAGTTTGTTTTTACAATTGATTTGTCATTAATAAGATAATGTTTAGTAGAAAATTTTCTTATTACAACTGGATTTTATTATGAAATAGAATTTTTTTTATGAAGGACATAATTTATCCTGTTCTTAATTAATATTACCTGTTGTGTTTTGAGATCAAAAGATATAACACCTGCTTTGTTTTTCACTTTGAGTTCATCCATTCTATTTTGAATTTTAAATTATACTATCAGTATTTAGCATTAACTTTATAAAATACTCCAATAAATTACAGAAAGATTAGCCATGTACAAAAATTGAATGCAATAAAGACTTTTTATTTTATTTAAGATGACTTTTATAAAATTTATTTTTGTATTTTGTTCTTTAATGAAATGTGTGATTTTTTATTATCTCTTCTTACAAAGCTAAGGTACCATAAACTGTTCACTAACTCAAGTTCCAATATCATCCTAATATCATCAATAAGCAGTATTCACAAAAGTCTCTTTTCCTTTATTAGAATCTATCCAATCTTTATCTTTTATTTTCAAAGTTGTTTGTCGTCAATCTAACATCAAGAAATATAAATGTAAAACTCTATTTCTCAATAAACTTTTAAAAAAATGAAAAAAGAGACCACTCTCATATCCCTGCAGTTATTTATGCTGCTACTTGGTCCAAATTTACTCATTTTTCATAGCTATTTGAGTTGGATAGCTGGGTTTGAAGACATGTAGATGTCTGAAAATTTCAGATTTTCCACTCGATAGATAATTTTTAAATAAGTGCTTGCCTTTGGGTTGGCATTTTTAGATATAGTGTCTGAACCTAGCCTGACATCTCTCTAAGGAGTGCCAAAGCACGAAACCATGATCAGAGGTTTGGGAAGAGGTTCCTGACAGAGATATTTTAAGTGCTGGCTCTGGCTAAGCATTTATCATAAAGCTTGTAGAGGAATTGGCAATCCTCATTGTTTATAACTTACAAGCTTAAGAGATAGGGTCATGTGATCTATGACTCTTATTTTGACTACTGTTAGTATTCGATTATATGTTTTTGTTTTATCTATTATTAGAACTTTATAATGTTTTTAATTGATTAGTACTGCTTCCTATACAATTATATATTATAATTATCCTAAATTTCTTTTAATTCTTTATGCTATATCAAATTATGCATTTATAATGTCCAATTTTGGAAAAAAGAAAACTTATTCAAAACTAAATTTAACTTTTCATTACTTAATGTAACTTATAATTTGGTATAGATAATTATCTAACCAATAAAATTGTATATTTATGTGCACATTTTTATATTTGTTTACCAAACTATTTTTTTCATTAAATCTTTACTAATGATATTAATCTATGCACACATTCTATTAAGTCTGAATTAGTAAAAATCATATAAATTAAGATTTCTCAATTCACATTTAATGAATATTAAAAAATAGTAACATTTATTTTTATTATGTAATTTTTATATACTAAATAAATAATTCTTTTTATAAATTAAAATGGCATTTAAAGCAATTAATTATCATAATTTAATCTGTAAAAGCGATATTTTTTTCACATTTATCTATGACAACATCCTCTTTGTATAAATTTTTTAAACTTTAATTAAATATTAATATATCAATTATTATTAAATATAATTGATTAGTATAATCAATTAAAATATTTAAAGATGATGTTGTAGTAGTTGTAATTGCAAGAAATGTTATACTTGCAGATTAAATGCTAATAATTGGATTATCATACATGAATGGAGGCTACTGTAGAGTGCTAGTTTAGCAAGAAATGCATTTTATGGGTCATCATGGTAGAATAAAATTTATAATTATAAGTGAGATATTATGCACAAGGAAAAAAGAAATCGAGTTTGATTAATGACCATGTGGGGGTGTTTAATAATAACTAGCAAAATTGATCTTTAATTTAAGTTTAAAATATATATCTGAGCTAAAATGTTAAAGTATATCTCTAGTCTAATAAATTATTAGTAATAATATTTAATGTATTATCTGCAGAATATATTGTCATATGTATAATTGCAAGAAATATGGCACTTATAGATTAAATTATAGTAATTTGATATTGATACATACTGAGCAATGATAATAAAGACATATGAGAAGATGTAACCAGGATCAATTAATGAATGTTATTTCAAACAAAAATGCATCTGAGGGTTATTTTATTTATGTGATTAAAGTATATGTAAGAGGAAGAAATTTATAAGTATATTTAAGATATTGTGAGTAGGATAAAAAGAATGGAATACAATTAATGATGCCATAAATACTTGGATTTAATAACAATTAATATACTGATTTTTAGATTAAACTTAAACTTTATATTTGGGTTGAAAATAACATGATAAGCTCTGGCTTTTTAAATGGATAAGGTCTTAGGTGTGAGTGCTGGAAATTTTGCACTTGTATATTAAATTGTAAAAAACTGATATGGATAAATATTGAGGAATGTTAATATAGACAAGTGAGAGGTTGTTAACCTGGGTCAATTGAATAACTGGTTTACTAGAAATAGATCCTAGGAGACAATTTATCTTATTCAAATGTCTTTATTTATGTGACTAAAGTATGTGGATTGGATCAGAATTTATATTTACATTTACAATACTACCTATGAAAAAAAAGAATGGAATGTGATTAATGATATCACCTGGGTTGTATTTAATAATAATTAATATATTGATCTTTAATCAAAGTTTAAACTTATATTTAGGCTAAAATGACATGATAATTTCTAGACTAATAAATGATTAATAATAATCATTAAAGTATTGCCTAAAGATAATCTATCATAGATATGAATGAGAGAAAATTTTGACCTTGTATATTTAAGTATAATTATTTGGCACTAATAAATGCTGAAGAAAGGCAATAAAGACAAGTGAAAGATTGTGGTCTTGAACAACTGACAATGCTTGTGAACTTTGAAGATTTTTCATGAGATTAAAGAATATGAGGTGAATTAGAATTTACAATTATTTTTAAAATATTACACTTGGGGAAAAAAGAGAAATGAAATGGGATTAATGGTACATGGGATTGTGTTCATAATAATTATTATATTGAAATTCTAAATCATAAATGATATAATAATTTTTAGTCTAATAAATGTTTAATAATTATTATTTATATAAAAAAAGTTTTTCCCCACTGTACATATGTTAATATTTGTACATAATTTGTAATTAATAAAGTTTATTTTAAATTAAAAAATAATTATTATTTATTAGATGATTATACTATCGAGTTTTCTGTTAAGAGATGAAAAGTAAATGAGAACTGCTTTAATACTCGTTATTATATTATCATATATATATAGTGATAATGGTTGATGATGATGATGATGATGATGATGATGATATATAGTGAAGAAAGTTGTACTTTAAATTGTAATTTGACATTGGTAAATAATGAGCAAAGGTAGTGAAGACTTACCAATTCATATAGAAATTTGTCTCAGAGGAGAGAGGATTTAACTTTTTCAGATGTCTTCACTTACTCAATTAAAATAACCGTAATAGAATAGAATAATTCTATTTAAAAGAATAATTTTATTATTGAAAAAGTAATGAGTGCTAAAAATAAGTACATTTGGCATCTTAAAAATTCATTTATATACAGACGTATATAAATTTATATTGATTTATAATTTAACTTAAAAACTAAAGGATTGAATACTTTTCATTAAAAATAGAGAAGCAATAATAATCTATTGTTATCATGTTTTTACACACATTCATATACATTGTTCAGGCTTAAACCTGCATTTATATATGTAATATATGCAGGATTTGAACTCCGACTTTCACACGCCCCACTACTCTCAGTGCCATGTCATTGCTGACCCACTTGATCACCCACGTTGAAAAGATAAATAATCGCCAATATACGTATTTCATGCTAAACCAGCAATCATCAGTTGGTCTAGATTACTATCCTCTCACATATATACAATCAGTGCTAAGCTTTATATTAAGATAGCCAATCTTCATACTTTAATGGACAGGCTTCAAACTATTCCAACTCACAACTCTTCAGCCTTCCATTTCATTGAAAATCTGATGATGGAACGTTCAAAGCACTTGTTAGTGCCAAGGTTATCATCCTACCTATGTTGACATAGTCATTCTGACCCCTCATGTACAGGAGAATAATCTATTTATACATACATATTCAAGGGATGGGCAGACCTTTTATACACTATTTATATAAATTAATACATTCCTGTATAACTTTTTAAATTACTTTCTAATATATGTAGAAAGATCACATCAACTACTATAAATATATATTATAAAACACTATTTCTTGCAAACTTTAAATAAATAAAAGTTGTTATATAGCGCTAAAAGTAGCAATTGATTGTCCAAAATCTTTTGGATGCTATCATGAGAACTCCCATACAGTTGCTATCAGCAAAAAAGAATGCTACACTTGGATTACAAAATCTCTAATGTTTTAACTTCACCTTAACACTTATTCTCCTCTTCATCACAACATTAATCTAGGTTAGAGTTTCTGAGTCAAAGAGCGGTTTTGTCTAGACATTTAATCCATAAGAAGTTGTGTGCTAAAGACCAAGCTAAAATAAACCATCTGGATTCAACGTTATGATTAGATCCTGCTGGAAGAGTTGTGGCATTATGGAAAATAAGTGTCGAAGCACATCTGTAAAACATATGATATTCAAGTATATAAAAAAATTATAAAATAACATTTTTTGTCTTTTTAATATTACTGCTTTTTTTTATTAGAAGTATTATTTTTTGATAGATTTTTATATATATTAAAGTATGTTGTTATTATTATATCGGGAGAGGGAGAGAAGAATACAAAAAATAAAATTATAATGAAAGAATTTATAACGTTTCAGTTTTCCGCAGTGTTTAATAATTTTTTTTTTATTAAGTTTATGTTTATTTTTACTATCCTCTGTTTTAATAAAAGTAGATTTTGCCCTTGATAATCTAACACGGACGTGATCACAGCCGAATACTCAGAGAGCCAGATTTAGGAAATGTCAAGTCAGCAAAGTATAAAATAAATAAAATGTAAAAATTCAAGGATGTAAAAAAATACAATATTTGATCATGTTATATAGAAATTAATTATTGTTTTATTTTCCAAGAAAATGTTTGTTTGTATAATATATGTATACACAAACAGAAGCCTATGTAACAAAGAGATATATTTATTAAAATTATTTATCAAAGATAAAATATCATCTGGCAATTTATATATTTATGATAACTAATTTAGGTTGTGAATATTTTTTATGTATTATTTCGTTAAACTTAATAAAATATTTAAGTCTTATATAAAAAGAAGTAATTACACATCTGTGTATAAGTGTTTTAGTGGACCTTTTATTATTATTATCATCACCAATATTATTATATCTAAGAGATCATATGTCACAAACATTTCATAAAGTGCTTCATAATAGGCTAATTTGTAAGATTAAAATGTTGAAATTTAATTCTCATTTAGTTGCATGGTTTAAAAATTATTTGATAAATAGTGTTTCATTTATGCAAAACTAAGTCTAGTTTTTTTTTTTTTAATAATATCATAAGGGTGCTATAAAGTGCAATATTATCTCCGTTACTCTTCACTGGTTTTTACGTGTGATATTTGGTCAAAGTATTAAAAAAGTATATATTTACTTCTGCTGATGACAGTAAATTATTTAAAATTATTGATGTTTGTGATGACCATATTGAACTGCAAAATGATATTTAACATTTTAATGATTGGTGTAAATTTATTAGTATAGAAATAAATGCATTCTTTCTTACACTAATAAAACAAACACATCTATTCAGCATTACAGAATTGAGTAAAATTGTATTAGATATAAAGAGTTTCTGATTTAAGAAATATGTTTTGTAAATAATTTTTTTTTTAAATATACATGTAAAACATATTATAAGTACAATTTGTAAATGGGTGGAATGCATATTAAGATATAGAAGACTGTTATATGGAATCTGATTTAGTTTATAGTGAAACTAAAGTTGATAATGCTGAATAAAGATTTATTATCATCAGCGGTGGCATCATCATCATCATTATTATGCTTTAAAGGTAAACTTTATTAAGACTCAAAAAGAGTTACATGAATTACATATGAAAACATACAGTCTTAGATACAAATTACTACATGATATTACATATGCAATAAGGGTTTATAATGTTGCATGTGATACAGAAAAAAAACATGACTTACAGTAATTGAAAGAAGAATGATCATTACATAACAAGATATATGTATAAAATGAGGTTTACATAGAATTTTTAAATGGGATCTTGAGAAAAATACATGGAAGCACATGAAAGTATGAGGGAAAACATATATGCAGAGTGAGGCTGGAGTTGGTGTGAGATTAATATATGATTGTATACAAATTGGACCTATTTGGTGGGAAGAATTCTATTTTTCATGGCTGTCTTACTGTTCATGTATTATGTAAGTTGCATATGAAAAACATGAGTTTTTAGATACAATTTGGTACATAAGATTACATATGCAATGTGGGTTTACAATTTTACTTATGATAAAAAAGGTGATTTACAATAGTTGGAAGAATAATAATTGTTGAATATCATAATACATATTTCAAATTAGGTTTACACAAATTTTACACAAACATTGAGATAAATACATGGTAACACATGTTAATATTTGTTAATAAACTTAGGGAAGGTGAATGAAGTTATTGTTCAATTAATTTGTGCTTATTAGTTAGTGAGCACTATAGGTGTCATGGCTAAGTTGTATTGTTCGTGTGCTGGGTATTTAAAGTTCATTTGAGGTAAATTGGTGATCTTACAAACTTCTTTGGATCAGTGCATTGATGAGATGGGTGTACTGTGTTACTCTCAGGTGGTGCAGTACTTATTCCAGAGTTCATCCTGGTGAGCTACAAGTTCATGTGTGGTAGGCACTTGGGCTGGTTTGAGATTCCAGAGAGTAGAGTGTTGAAACAGTAAGATTCGTATTCGAATCTTAAGTTTCACCTTTTTCTGTCGTCTCTCACTGACCGATCTATCCCGCCCAAATTTAAATTTTTTGGTATCGAATTGTGTGTGTAGCAATATTAAAAATATATAAAAATATGTAGAATTCAGCATAAACACACACACATTTCGATCTCAAATTAAAGGCAATAAATAGGGATAAAATAATATAATTTAGATTTCTTTTAGTTATATAATTTTGTATAATTTTAATCATTTATTTTGGATTATAAAGTTCGTATTTATTGCTTTGTTTAAATTTTGTTTAATAATAATTCTAAAAAAATCTGATGTAATATTTAATTAAACGTTAAAATAATCTTATGTTTCCTTTTTGTCTTTGAAATTTAAAAGCATCGGTCAGTGATAGATAATAGATTAATTAAAGAAAAATTCCCCAAAATGTAATTAGTAAATGTAAAAAGTAAACAATAGAACGGCAGCTTTCTTTAATTAAAAACCAACAAAATGTATTGATTATCCTCAGGGCAGATTAAGTAGAACCTAAAGATATCTTAACAAAAAATGTGAAAGATCAAGATAAAAAAAGAGGCCATCTTAGACTTGTGGGAGACATTCACTTAAACTTTAGCTTTGCTCTCGATCACTGAGAGTATCCAAAATAATAAAAATAATTTGTTCCTGCCAAGGTATGACCGAGTAAAGCACCTAGATTATTCTCCATCGGGAGATGGCCTATTGGATGCCGAACTTTCCATTTCCCATCATAAATTAACCATGAAGATCTGCTGCCTGAAATAAATGAGAAAGCTGCTGTGAAAGTAAAATGAAACGTCTAAATACAAGAAAAAATTGCCACTCATGAACTATTTGCTACTTACAGTGGACTCGGAAAACTTCTTATAAAACAGATACCTGTCTGTGTTCAAACTCTAGAGTACTCTAATAATATGCTATAGCTCTTCTTCATACTACTTATCTAAATTATAAAATGTAAAACTACCATATTTATAACTAAAACTGAATAATTAACTTAATGTGTAAATTTCTCTACTAATCTAGCTTACCTCATTCTATCTTGGGTGTGTATTTTTAAAATCTACATTTTATCTATATTTATTATTTAATTATTGCATGCTCATAATTATCTCAATTTTCAAAGTTTAAATTTATGATCGTTTGAAACAGTGAATGCGTGTCACATTTTCATTAATATGTACTTCGTCGGTCCGAGGCAGAGACCAGCCTGACATTCTTATTTCCTTAATAACTTCACTTTCATATAAATTGACACGCATTCAGTGCATCTTTTATTGTAATGCAGGGTCTACTACTTCGCAAATGGCTGGCATATTAGTTGTAATAACTCCCAGTTTATATATGTTTTGTATTTATTAAATCTAATGAATAATTCTAGAAAATCACATTTCTTTGAGAGTCACCAGAGTTCTTGAGTAAATGTTGGTAATGTAGGGCCGAGTCAGAAATCTATTTAAACCTCATCATAATCGTTTATACAGTATACATGTGTTACGTTGTAGAGACGTGATGACCCATTCCGCCGTGAAATTTCCGGATTCTTCAGGGTTGAAATTAACCCCAGTCGTCCTACACAAGCGGGCATAATGGGTGCTCCCGTAGGACTTGACCATGTCATGCAGCCAGCTGGCAAAACTGCGACACGGACCGCTTGTCCCTGGTTATGCTTATGTGACACCTTACTTCGTCGGGCCGAGGCAGAGACCAGCCTGACACTCTTATAAACCCATTCGCGGCATTGCAGTTTCAATATACTGCCATTCCATATCGCCTTTCTAAAGCGTACCACGTGTTCCTTTACTTAATTTTATTATTCTATATATCACTCCACCTCTGTATTATCTTCATAAATCACTCTCAAATAAATGTGTGCCCTTAGTTATAAATAAATATTTTAATTAAATAAATATATGTCTGCCATTACTCTTATAACCCATACTTTAGACTCTTGCATTGCAAAGGTATAAATCCCTCCAGGCATGCATTAGAAATACTTACTCGAGAATTTTAGGTAGCTAGATTACACCTTCAAATAAATGTATTCCTTTTGTAAACATTACAGTATCGGAAATACCGCTACTGAAATCCTCAATATAAAATAATGTCTAAATAAATAAATGTATTCTTTAAAATATAATCATGTCACAAATCTCACTACTAAAGCTGTTAGTCCATAAAATATTATTAGTAAATGTTTTATTAAAATGTGTGAATAAATAATTTTAAACTATACGTCTGCAGTTACGTTTCATTTATTCGATATCCATTGTATATAATATTTCCTCGATTATGTAAATATGAATGTTTAATTAATATTAGTTTGATTATTGGCTAACTCGAGAATAAAATCATGAGTCTCTTGCACATCCCTGACCACTGTGCCTAAGGAAATCTTTACTAATGTCGCATCAGATGCGTTGTTTCGTGGATTGTATTGTGGAACCGATAAACTATGTTTGAACTCAGTACCACGGGTGGCTTCGCTACTCGATGGTGCTGCTGTTCTGTATGGTGGTCGAATTCTGCACTATGTTTATGAGTCACACGTTTTCTGACCGTTACAGTGTAAGGGATACAGGGAGCAGTTGGAATCTGTGGCTAATATAATGATGGACTTGAAGGGGAAATGTCTTAAATGATGCAAAATATTCCCTGCAGCATGGTAATAATAAATTTTTACAAATTGTTGTCAACATGTCAAGCAACCACATCTTAAAGGGGGATACAATCTTGTGTTTTAAAGCCAAGTTGGTGACCAAACACTTCAAATTATTATTATCATTATTGCTACTTCTACTACTAGTAGTAGTAGTAGTAGTCATCAGAGAAATTTGTAAATTGTTTATTTTTGAGTTTGTCAACTTTAGATAGTGTTACAGATAAAAATTGTCAGGATAATGACTGTTTTTAAGTCAATAGTAGTTATTAAAATAGTGTAATCAAGAGTTAAATATTCCTAGACTGATCATCTAAAAATAACTCTGCTTGATGGATTGAATATGCTTAGACAACCATTTTGTTGCTCGAATGTTATTTAACTTATTGATAAACTGATCATTTGACTATTTAATTTGGGAAATCTCAGAATATTTTAATAACTATTCTTCACTAAAGATAATTTGGCACAGTTTTCCATTTTCTATAACTTTATTTTAATCTTTGAAATTTAAAATATAATCAAAAATTTATTATAAATATTGATGATGGATAGTGCAAAACATCACTTCACTTTCTTTGCTTACATTTGACATATGCTTCACTAGCCATATTTAAGTCTATAACAATACATCTAAGGTCTACTAATTACTGAAGATTACACTAGATGGCTCTAGAGTAAAGTAAATAATGGCTTGTACAAAGATAATGCAAAAAAGGCTGGTGAAAAAAGATTATTTGAAATAACTTAGAATGGAAATCTGGTTAAACAATGATAAGCATAATGGAAAAAAAATAATGTGAAAGTCCCACACTTTTAGTAAAAGAACTTATTTTAAAAATTTGAAATAAAAAAGAATATTGTTAAATATTTTGTTTGAAGTATTGTTTGAAATAGACAGAAAATTGGAAATTAGAAAATTGATATGTGTTTGAAAAGAAATAAAAAAGGTAAACGGAGTAGTTAGATTAGAAGTGACAGAATTTGGGGGGGGGGGGTGAAAGAAAAATTGAATTGGTATTTTCTGATTAAAAAATGAGGGTAGTAAAAAGTATATGCAAATAATTATAAACGATAATTAAAAATTAAATATATATATATTTAAAAAAAATAATATCAACAAAAAAAATAAAATATAGCATACTTATAAAGATTGAAAGAAATGAATTATTATGATATGTTATCCTGTAGATGTACATTTTGAATTTCGAGTATAAACTCAAACTGAAAGATATTAAATTAAGCGTTATATTTCATTTCATATATATACGTATGTGAAATTACTAGAAGTAAAACTAAAAATCTAGGAACTATTTGTTAAAAATATATTAATGATTACATGATTGATCTGAACATTAATCATTTGCTTTTTGTTGAACAATTAAAAATGTAGATTTACATATAAATACAAATATTATTTAAATTAATATGTAGATTTACTATCAATACTTGATGAGTTTGTAAAGCGTAATCTCTTATTATGTGTTATTTTATAAAGTATCATTAACAAAATTTTATTAATTCATCCACAGTATTCTCATATCAGAAGTTAGCCCTCCTGAAATGTGTTACCTGGTTCTTATAAGGTTAAATATTGGACCTCAGCAGTAATGTTTAAGTTCTACAGTGAAGAGATACTTAAAAAACAAAGTCTTTATGGTTACTGTTCATAATGTATCACTACTTCAGAAGTTGTAAGAAATTCCTTAGCCTACCATTAGATATTGTGAAGGAGTATAGAAAAGATCATTTAAAACTAACTGTTTTAATGCAATGCTGAAGCAAATGGAAATTTTAAAAAAATTAAATCATAAATTTCAATACAGTAATAATATTAAATATTCTAAATATATAAATATGCAAACTAACTTCAATATTTCATAATAGTTTGTTTATGGTTTTAATAATTTTAATCTTAAACTCATGAGATATAATTATCTAATCAAATTCCACATTCCTGCTAATATAAATACTATTTAATATATATTATCAAAAATGGAAATAAATTAAATCCATTATATTGGACCTAATTCACTCTCTCAAAACCAGAGATACCAAATTAGTCCCACCTCCATTCCTCACAGGCACTTGGGTGATCTTCCAACTCCCATCCTCTCAGCCTCTGTCATAGGACTCAACCATTTAAATGTTTAAGACCCATACGGTGCTTATTCAATGAAGACATGCATCTCGGACTGGCCTGGACTACACATCCTTTCCACTTCCCATTCCTTTTTCACATGTATCCTTCCCCTCTTACCATGTTTCTCCTGAAATTTCAATTTACCATATAATTACTACCTTGTAAATCTTTTTCTAACTGTATTTGTTGTTTTTTTTTTTTGTGTTTTTTATGAATAAACTTTCATCACTGAGAAAAAAAAAATTATAACAAATAATAAAAATGATATGCAACATATATATATATATATAAACATTATCTTATTTTTTGAGTGTTCTTTAGTCTTCTTTAAGCTATGGTATAATTACAAATTAAATAAAATACAAACATTAATAAAAAATACAGATAGTATTATTAATAAATTAAATAACATAAAATTAACTAGAAATCAAAATATTTTTACACTGGATATTGAAAAATTGTACCCAAATATTCCAAGACTTAAAAGTATAGAAATATTAATAAAACATTTAAATTAGTATATAAATGATATAAACATAATAAATATCATAAAATAGGGTTTAATATTAATATGTAACAGTTTATAAATATAAAAGTTGGGTTATACGTGTGCAATTAGTGGGTTAACGTCATCAATATTTATAAATGAATTAGAAACTATTATAATTTAAAAAAGATTAAATAGTCAAGATATATTAGTCAAGACATTATTACTCTAGATATGGTGATGATATTTTAATTATTAGTAATAAAAGAGCTGTGAATAACATTTATAAAGATTTTAATGACAATATATATATATATAATATTAAATTTACAAAAGTAGAATTTGAAGATAAAATTAAATTTTTAAATATAAATATTCACATAGATAATGATAATAAAATTATATTAAAACATTTTATTAAAGATGATAAACCTAAAGCATGTGCAGTTGAAAATGCGAAGGTAGCGACCTCTACAGGTCTTATACCACAAGCTTAAGACCTGTAGAGGTCTCTACCTTCGCATTTTCAACTGCACATGCTTTAGGTTTATTGCCTTAGTAGATATTACTTACGTAATCAATGTGCATTAAATAAATTTATAATTACAACTTTATTAAAGATAATAAATTAAGAAAAATTATTCCTATAGATTCATAACAAGAATGGGTACAAAAAATGGCAGTTATTAAAAATTTTAATTATAGAATTGATAAATATAATATAGAAAAATGTAGCTTATTTACAAAAGAATTAATTTATTAAATTATATACAAATTATGGATACCACCCTAAAATTATTAAAAATATTCTTTTTAATTCTAAGAAATATATAGTTAGTGATAACATCTCTATGCAAAATAATTATAATGATGATAATAACAATAGTTCAAATAAGAAATGGATCAAACTTTTATATTATCTTAAAATTTATAATACATTAATAAAAAAACAAAGGTTATATTGATAAGCACATAAATATTGGATGGTTTAGATAAATTAATATATAATTATAAAGTAAGAAATGATATAAAATACAAAAAGGGAATGGTATATAAAATTAACTGTGACCTTTGCAATGTGATTAGCTACAGTCATACAGGGAAGCCATTGAGAGGTAAGAACCAAAGAACATAACAATGCAATTAATAAATGAGGTGATAAATCTGCTTTATACATTCATTATTTAACATATGGACATAAAATAGATGCTACAAAAATATTAAACTTTTAAATTACATTAAAAATTCAAAAAGAACACAAATATATGAAACATATTACATTAAACATAAGTTAAATAATTGTATGAATATTTACAAAACTTCAACAAATTTAGTTAACAATTGGTCAATAAAAATTAAAGAAAAATTGCATAAGATAATATCTATAAAGTTGTATAATGTATTTATTATTTATATAGTTATTTTATATCGTCAATTCTTTGAAGTTATATTAGATCTCTATATGAAGATTTTATTCTATTTTACTAATATTTTATTTTGTTGTTGTTGTTATTTTACTTTCATTATGGAAAAATAGATGAGTGAGAAAGGTAATGTGGTATGCAAAAGATTTGGATAAAGAATTTATATCAGTATATGTGCAAAAAATGAGATGATTGTGTTACGAGAATTGTTGAGTGTTATAGTGGTAAGGAATGGGATAAAAGAATAGATTTATTAATAAAGAATAGGGAGTTAGAGAGATGGATAACTAGTATGGAGAGTAAAAAGAGTTTAAATATATATATAGAAGTAAACAGAATATTAGGTGTGGGTTAATATATGATAATAATAATAAAGTAGTTTATTGTTTAAGGCTCGAATGGGATCTTTAGCAACAAGATAATATACATGTAAATGGAAAAATATGGGTGATTTAGTCTGTAAATTGTGTAAGGAAGGAATAGAAAATATTAAGCATCTGTTAATTGAATGTAAATGCTTAAAAACAGAAAGGGTACAAATAATGAAGTTATGGAAGAATAAATATGAAAAAAGTGATTATACAGAAAGTGGATTATTGGGTTTTATGCTGGTTTGGGAAAAGATAAGGGGGATTTAAATATAAAGACCATAGAGTTGACAAAGATTATGTTGTGGAAATGGGATAGAGCAGAATATGGAAAAACTTAGAGTGGGGAATAGAAAATAAAGTGGCTAACATGTTTCTCTGGATATAATTGCTGAGATATTCCTGACTCCATTTAAGGAGAAGCCACAGTACATCACATCACATTAACATTAAAATAAATTATTAACATTTGAAAAGGATAAGAAACCATGTCCTGAAAAAGGCTTTTTATGTAGGATTATAATATATATATATATATATATATATATATATATATATATATATATATATATATATATATATATATATATATATATATATATATATATATTCACACATTATATAGCTGTTGTATATGATTTTTATTATTTGTTATAATTAATATATATTGTAACAGTGTAGATCCAATTGCAGTTCAAATTAATTGAGTTACAAACCTGCATGGTTAAGGAGGCTTAATAAATATTCTAATATATTGCCATGTATATACTAGACATAATATACATTTAACTTAAGTATCCTAGTTTAAAAATTAAAGGAAAAAAAAGATTTATAGAGTTAACCATATTAAATCTTTAATAAATAAATTGTACTATGTAAAATTACTAACAATAAAATGCGTATAAAATGCGATAGTAGGGACCTCTACAGGTCCTAAACCACAAGCTTACTCTTTGGAAGAAAAGAGTAAGCTTGTGGTTTAAGACCTGTAGAGGTCCCTACTATCGCATTTTATACGCATGTGCTTAAGGTTATAGCCTTAATAAATATTACTTACGTAATCAATGTGCATTTAAATAAATTTATAATTATAACAATAAAATGATAACTATTGTAATGTAAGGGAAGAAAGAAAAATTAGTTTTAGTGTACACAAATGAATTTGATTTATGTAGTTTAAGAAAATATATATTTTATAAACCTTTTAGATTTGGCTGTTGGAGGAGGTTTAAAAAATAATTTGGCATTTCTTATAGTAAATTGAATGGCAAAATATGTTATCAATTATAAAACATTAAAATTGAGAATGTTATGGAATAAATTTCAAAGTTTGGTCATAATTTTCTTTTTTTCTATCAATACCATAAATAAAATAAATAAGTACTTTTTATTTTATTATATAATCATTTATAAAGTAATTTAAAGAATGAAGAAAATATTTATAAAAAATATGCTTTTGTAAATAAATAGATATTAAACCTTGTAATTAGATTTTGATAATTATAGTTTTTGATAAATATTCTGATATAAATATAGATTTGATTGCATGTTAGGTAAAAAAAAAACACATATTGTGAGAGCATATAAATGACTGAAGAAGACTGTTTTTTACAGAATAATTTGGGGAGCCATACTTTGTTGACTGTTTTAAAGTATTTTGCAATACTCCGTTTATCAAAGCAAGTATAATGATATTAGCTAGTGGACATCTATTTAGCATGAGTCAGTAGAACACTTTAACCACACTGGTCAAAAAATCTGTAATTATGCAATTGAATTACACAAATACTGAAGTTTTTTAAATTATGTTATTAACTGCTTTAAAGAAGAAAACCATGCCATAATAAAAGAAGTGGATTCTGATATAAGATCTACTATATATTCCTAGTAGAACCCACTACAGTGTTTACCATTGCCAAAGCCCAAAGTGGATAATCACAAATAGAATAGGACTTATAGAGACTATCAATAAAGATGTGTGTATAAATAATGAATATATTATATCTACAGAAAACCATTTAAATCTTTGAAAATTTAAGACATTTGGTAAGATCTTAACATATGATATTTGCAAAGACATGTTTTAAATCTTTAAAAATTTAAGACATTTGGTAGGACCTTATCTTTATATTTATCCATATGGCCTTAAGTTTTAATATTCATAATTATTTTTTCTTATTTTCAATATTTTGCATTGTATTTATTATATTTAAACAACAATTTTATATTATATTTATTTATTGCAAATATATTGTTACTTGTGTTTTACAAATTTAGTTTGTTTTTGCTTTTGAACTCAGTCCAAACATATATATCCACTGATCTGAAAGATTACCACAGTCCACTGAGGGATATTCAGGAATAACAGTAGTAATTTAAATCAGTGACAATCAGCAGTATTAAGTATTCTAAAAATAAACTTCATATTTAGAAAGTTTGGTACCTTAAGATTCAATTTAAATTGAATCTAGAAAAAGAAATTAAAAATACTTGAAAATAATTTGGTAGGTTAAGGGTTATTTGATCATTATCATTATTACAGTAATGGTTGCCTTAAATATAAATATAGGTGATTTTGTTAATCAATTCTAATTATTTGTATTCGCTATATTAATTACTTATATCCCTTACATTAAATTTATAAAGCCTAATTTCAATCCTTTACATTTGTTGCACCATTATACAGCATAAATACCCCCTCACTTCTGCTCAACTTCACTTTAGCAGAGTTATATATTATCCTAAATAATAGAGTATGAATAAATTGTGAACATAGTAGTGGAATGTATTACTATAAGTGGTATGCAATACATGTATCTAAATCAACTTTAAAGTATTTGAAATGAGAAGTAAGATTGGCATTTATATAAAAAAAAAAACATTTTATTAAAGCAGTAGTTTGAATCTAGGTATACAGGGAATTTTTAATAAGCAGTGACATAATTATATAAAAATGATTAATGAACATATACCATGTTATACTACAGAGGATTGCATAGGAAGAGCTGAGACTGATGTGTTTATTTAGTGATAATCTATAAATAAAAATATTTAAGTTTGTAGCAAACCTGAAAAAAGAGGACAATTAAAATAATAATTAGGACAATCATTAAGAGTATAATAGAGCATACAAATAATAACACATTCAATAACAAGAAGGAAGGAAGCACAATTAAACATAGAGCATCAACTATACAAGAGCCAATACATCTAATGGAACCAGAGCTTGTAGAGCATAAATTTATTCAGACAGTGGAAAAGCCTTCAGAAGATAAACCAGGCATACTAAATATTGAAATGACATGTGTATATGTGAAGGAAATTATACAAAAAATATATAAAAGAAATGCAACAGAAAAAAATCAAAAAATGCTGTAAATAAATGCAACTAGAAAATGAAGAGGTTTAACAAGAAAAAGATAATGAATTTAAAAGAAAAAAATGAGATAACAAATTTGAAAAAAAAAGAGATAAAGAATTTTAAAAAAAGCAACAAAAAAAGAAATAATGAATTTGAAGAAAATGCAACAAAAAAAAATAGTGAATTCAAAGAAATGCATCAGGAAATAAAGGAAAAATTTCAGGTGGTAAAATAAAATATAAACAGCTTGTGCTTGGAAATAGCAGGTCAAATACAATAGCAAATATAACAGAACATGGAATCAATAGAAAGAAAATTACCTACTGATTTACCAGAAAATGGTCCAAAAATCTATTGAGTCAAGCAAAAATAAAATGCAGGAAAATGTGCAAGACATAATAGGAAGAATATAAAAACTGTAAATGAAAAAGGAAGTGAATGAGGGCTTGAATTTAGTTAGGGGAATTTTAAATGGATGATTTAAAGAAGTAAAATTTTGTAATGAAGCTATAAAAGTGAAAATCCAAATTCAATCATCTATGATGTGACACATTGTTGTAGAAGAGATTTTACAATATGAATTGTCAGAGGACTCTAAACCTGAAAATGTTAAAAGCTATCAAAATAAATAGAAAGTAAAAGTCAAGAACTTAATGAAGTAAATGTTTAAAAAAAAAAACTATTATAAGGAATACATTAGGGAAGGCTTTGTGTGATAGCATGTTACAACATGAGTAGAAGGTAATCTTAATGGTAATAAAATTAAGGATTTTTCAGATGAGTACCAGAGTTCATTGTTTCAAGGAATTTATGTGGTTTTGCCCATTAAGCTAGAAAATCAATTCTGCTGAGTGACTGTCAAAAAGAGAGATGATGAAGAGAAATATATACACAAAATTAAAGATAGAAATGCTCTATATAGTAAAACCTATAGAAAAAGGCTAAATAATATAAGATCAAAAACCTAAAATGATCTAAGAGTGATCTAAGTTTAACTTAACTGATTACCTTTGGCAGCTCAGCAAATTCCATTATCATTGCTGAGACTGAAAAATAAAGTGGAAAAGTGAAAAAAGAGAAAAGGAAAATTCACTGAGAATGAAGAGAATATTAGATTTTTGGGAGCCATATGAAATGATATCTCCAACCTGAAAGAAATACCTGGAGAGAGGTAAAGTTTGATTTTATGGAGATAAAGAGTGGCCTATTTTCATTCTAGATCTGTTTAAAAGAATAAATAATTTAAGGAAAAAATAAATTTTAATATGATAAAATTTAAAATAACAATACTAAATGTGAATATTAAAATAGGAAAATGTAGACAAATTTATTCCAAAATGAGAGATTATCAACTGCTAGAAAGCAAAAGTGACTTTAAAAATTTGATAAATATATAGTTAAATAAATCCAAGTAATTATGATAATTTCTGCAGAGATTGGGTGAAATTTTTCTGTCAAAGTTTGTTTAGATATGATAAACTTCTAATGAGGGATGAAAATTTGATCATGCATATAAAGATACTATGCTGTCATGTGACTTTTTGGAAGTGTATATATCTCCTGCTGCAACACATTTTTTTCAATTGCTCTACTCACTGGCCTCCAAACTCAGAAACAAAGTGTGATTTGAATATTTGTTGCATTTATTAGCCTCTAAGTCTCAAAAAGAGCAAGACTTCATATATATTAGTATTATATTAGATTCCATGTGACTTGTAAATAGCCAAATCATATTAAAACTGTAGTGATTCTTCTGTGATTATCTTTCATTGTACATCTTAACGTCCTATGGTTGATTTTTTTTTATGAATCTTAGACATGAGATCCTATTAATTCCTTTGATAGTTGAAAGTCAGTCAAATCTCTGAACAGTGAAATCATGACATATGTATTCTATTTAGTAATGATAACAGAAATAATAGAGGAATAAACTGAAATTAAATTTTGCATTAGATCTAGAAATGAGAAATGAAAGGGTATCCTGTTCCATTGTCTCATTTTTAAAAGTAGGGGAATTGTAACTGTGCGATTTGATCGCAATTTGAATTAATTGTGTACAAAGCTGCATAGTTAAGAAAGCTTAACAATACTCTAATAAATTGGTCAAGCGTTGTTAGCCGAGAGGTCAGCGCAGTCGCCTTGCAAGCAAGTAGTTGTTTGCAGACGGTTGTGGGTTCGCCTCCGGTCGATGCTATGACATATGTAAAAAAAAAATACTCTAATAAATTTTTTGTGTACATGTGTGCATATGATATAATATACACATAACGTAAGTACACTAGGTTTAAAGAAATTAAACGAGAAAGAGATCTATAGAGTTAATAATATTATTAAATATTTAATAAATGAGATGTAATATAGTAGCATTGTATTCATCAATAAAATAATAATTCATGTAATGTACAGGGAATAAAGAAAAATGGAGTTTTAGAATGTACAAATGAATTTGATTTGCATAATTTAAAAAATATATATATTACTGACTCTTTCAGATTTGCCTGCTGGATGAGAGAGTTAAATAAACAATGTGTCCCTTTCTTTCAGTACGATCGAATACCTTATCTAAACCTGTTATTTAAAGTTATAAAGCATTAAAACTAAGAAATGTACCCGAATAGATTTCGAAAAGTTAATTGTCATAATTTTTTTTACTTACCTATCATTACCGTAACTAAATAAAAACTATTTAATTTATTATATAATCATTTATATAAATAATTTAAAGGTTTCAAAAAATATTTATAATAAGACATGTTTTTGTAAATAAATAAATATTAAATTTTGTAGTTAGGTCTTATGGTTTATGTTTTTTTTGATCAACATCATGATATAAATAAATATAAGCTTGATTAACATGTTAGGTGTTATAATAATCTCATACTAGATATATATCTGTGAATTGAGTATAAAGTTATTAATAATGACTAATAAGTATTATAATATAAGATGAATTTATATTGAATAATTTTAAATACTGTATTTTTTTTAATGTGTCATAGCACTCGGCCGGAAAGACGAAGCCGCTAACCCAGGACAACTGCTTGTAAGATAGCTGTGCTGACCTCTCGACTACCAACACTTGACACTAAATACTGTATTTTTACACCTAACTCCACACTTTTTTTTAAAAAATTAGAGTGAAAAAATGGGATATGTGTTATTTGCACTTATAGTATTGAGAAAATTGGAAATTTTGCCTTTATCATCTTTTTATTCTTAGAAACTAATATTTCTTTTTATTCATTCTTACAATAATTGTTTTAAAAATCTAAAGTTTTTACTGAA
>JAQFVV010014198.1:0-46082 GCA_028023455.1 Epiperipatus broadwayi
TATATATATATATATATATATATATATTGGGGAATAAACCGTGCATTATTTTGCATTACAATCTGATATTTCGATGGACTAGCAACCACCATTATCAAGGTTAACTTTTGAAAGAAAAATCTTTCTATTTCAAACAATAATGTAAATCATTGTAAGATAAAAAATGAGATTCAACTTGAAGTTGTTCAGCATTCACAATATGATCTTATCAAAATGTTTATTTCCCTCAGTTTTTTCTCCTATTAATTTTAAGTTAATATTAGATAAAATGAGAGGTTTCCACATAGCTGGAATACATTGTGCTTCATCAGCCCTATTTAACCAGTAGGTCTCTTTAATATTTCAATTGAATCTCTCATGGTTCTTAAATCATATCTTTCCAAATTAGCAATTATTTTTGTATTATCAAAATCAGGTTTGTGACCAATTTCTAAAAAATGGAAAGTACTGAATCACATTACCACGTTATTGTTTGAAATCTAACAATTTTTCTTTCAACAGTTAACATTGATAATGGTGGTTGCTAGTCCATCGAAATATCAAAATGTAATGCAAATAATACACAGTTTATTCCCAAAAATATTAATTTATCTACGTTATACAACCATGAAACATTATATATATATATATATATATATATATATATATATATATATATATATATTGTAATGGAATGTATTTTTATATGATCTCAAATGAAAATAAACATATGAACTTTTGCAACAATAATCATTAGTTAACCAAGCCCCTAACTTTGAGGTGCCAAATGGACAATTGAACAAACATATTATGCTGACCACGTTGTGGTGTCCAAATGTAATGGAACATACTTTTACTCCATTATACCAATCATCAGTTAACTGGGACCTACAGTTTGTGGTGCCAAATGTAATGGACAATATATCATATAAACATATTACACATCAAATGTAATGGAACGTCAATATATGAAAAGAAAATAATGCTTCAAACATTGGATGATAAATGTAATGGAATATATGTAATCTAAATGAATCCAATTGTTGAGAAAGCCTAATATAATAAATTGTATAATTTAAATGAAGAAAGATAAAATTATCCCAGTTATATTTAAATAAATTGTTTATATGCCCTTCCAACTAGCTATACGTGAAATGAATCTAAAATCATACAGAGCAATGAGACCTATCATTATAATTTATTCTCAAGGTTGATATGACTAACTAATCAAATATATATCAGAAACAAAGAGAATTCTATTAAATCCAATATACATATCCAATAAATAAATTTATGTATATCTAAACATATCAATGAATAAGAATATGTGTAAGTGGCCTAAAGACTAAACAATAAGTGAAATATAAAGTTATCCTCTATTAAATTGTGAATTCAAATAATTTCATAATGAATCTGGCATTAAAAGAAAAATAAGAATAAAATATTAATACTCTTTTAAATAACTTACAAAGGCATTACTTATAAAACAAATAGTACATCTTTTATTTCTATATTATGGTTTAATTTTAGGTAGTATCAATGTTTTAAATAGTTTTAAATACAAACCCGAATACAAAAATAATTTACATATATACTTGCAATAAGTATATATATATTAAATAGATAAAGACATATTTGTGCTTAACAAGTATGCATTAATATAAACACAAATCCATATTTATATTTTTCAAACATTCAGAAATAATATATATATATATATATATATATATATATATATATATATATATATATATATATATATATATATATATATATATATATATATACAGCTAATATATATAAATTATTGTTTTGGTCTGCATAAGAATTATTACATGAAGTTAAAGAAAAAAAAATGAAAATAGATAAATTAATAATAAAAAATTTTTATAATAAAATTTTGCGAATATAAATTTCATTTATTAAAATATACATAACAACTCATATGCAACCCAAATCTATATGTCATTCTTTAAGATTTTAAATTACTTAAGTGTTAATTTTGACACCTGTTAAACAGTTATTGCTGTTATAAAACAAAACACTTGAATTGAATCGAATGATATTTATAAAAACGTTTTATTTTTATAATGAAAAATAAAAGTGAAAAAAAAAAATATCGGTCTCAAAAATGTATTTATATATCATATATATATATAAGATTATTTACTACCTTTCAAAGTTCACTTGTTTATTTTTCTTTCAAAAGTCAACTTATTTCATTGTTTTATTTCTTTATCCGTTTAATATTAGAATGCATTCTAGAGCCAAATTGAATTGAAGAAATGTCATGTTAGAAAAAATTATTAGTTTCCAAATGCACATATATACTTCATTTTTCCTTTTTAAATTTTTTTTCTTGAAAAAAAAATAATAATTGTCATGTTGAATCCAATGTATTAATCACTTTTAGTTACCTCCAAATTATTATTAGATTGACCATTATAGATTCCAGATAGCTATATCAAATTTCGGTTTCAGACGCGATGAAATTCATGTGTTGAAATTTGCCTAGTTTTTCTTTTTAAACTGCCTCGGAATAAATGAAAAAAAATGGCGCAGCCCCTTGGTTGCGATATATATATATTAGCCAGTCATGTTTATGTATTGATTACAGAAATTTATCTTATTCCACTATTCTTAAGAATGGCAATTTCAAAGAAACAAAGTACAACAAATTTTTATCTTTTTGTTTGTTTAATCACTATCCTCATAATAATAATGACTTCCTTTTGTTGCAGTTGTTGTTCTCCGCATGCCAGCAAAATGCTGTTTTGAAAACCATTGTTACATATGTTTTCTTTTAAACAATTAACATTAAAAAAAAAAAAATATCAAGCATATATATAAAAAAATATTAAATTGAAAATTTATTTGACAGCTTTAAAATATATATATACATAAATAATAACATTACATTTTTTTTAATAATCACCGCAAATAAAATAATCTTTTTTTTTATAATCAACAATTAATATGTCTTTATTTATCTTTAATAATTAAATATTCACAGCAATGTACTATCAACATATAAATAAAATATTAACTCCAAACAATAACTATAACTAATAACCATAAACAATAATAATATTTCATATATAAACATCAACTCAAAGAGATTTTTTTAAATATCAAATGACAATTTTTAAAATATAGATAGACTTATCGATATTTACAATATATATATATATTTGAATGAATTTATATTTTGGATTTGTTAATGTATATATTAGTCTACTTTTACTTTAGTTCCATTACATTTTCTTAAAACATTGAATTAGCACAAGAACAAGAATGTATTTCCATATTATTGAATGAGGCTTTATTAATATCAGAGATCACAACTCAAAGTTCATCCTGATTTTTATCCCTTGTCAAATTAACTATTAACTAAACTGCTAGAATAGCAAATGAAACAAAAGTTTTTTTCAATGGTGAATTCTGTCTCTATAGGACAGTAAATTGCTATAAACTGCATGTGGAAAGTTAATTGTTCCTGTGAGTATATATTAATAGTAGAATTTGTTAATTAATGTTTATTTATATATGGATGCATTTAAAATTTATTGAAAGTAATTAATCAATAAGATACTATGATGAAAAGTTGTTAACTCTTTACCACTTTTTAACTTAATATTTGTGGGATTGTATTATTTAGAAATACCTATATTTTCTATTGAAAGTTTTATATTACAAGACAATAGATAGATAGATAGATAGATAGATAGATAGATAGATAGATAGATAGATAGATAGATAGATAGATAGATAGATAGATAGATAGATAGATAGATAGATAGATAGATAGATAGATAGATAGATAGATAGATAGATAGATAGATAGATAGATAGATAGATAGATAGATAGATAGATAGATAGATAGATAGATAGATAGATAGATAGATAGATAGATAGATAGATAGATAGATAGATAGATAGATAGATAGATAGATAGATAGATAGATAGATAGATAGATAGATAGATAGATAGATAGATAGATAGATAGATAGATAGATAGATAGATAGATAGATAGATAGATAGATAGATAGATAGATAGATAGATAGATAGATAGATAGATAGATAGATAGATAGATAGATAGATAGATAGATAGATAGATAGATAGATAGATAGATAGATAGATAGATAGATAGATAGATAGATAGATAGATAGATAGATAGATAGATAGATAGATAGATAGATAGATAGATAGATAGATAGATAGATAGATAGATAGATAGATAGATAGATAGATAGATAGATAGATAGATAGATAGATAGATAGATAGATAGATAGATAGATAGACAGATAGACAGACAGACAGACAGACAGACAGACAGACAGACAGACAGACAGACAGACAGACAGACAGACAGACAGACAGAATGTTAATTAACTATTATATACAATCTTTCAATACACAGAAGTATTTTCGGTTAATTTCTTAACTTTCTTCAACTGCCATTATATTCAAAAAACAAAATGGAAACAAGCATTTGCTTCCATTTTTATTTTTGAATTTAAAGGCAGTTGAAGAGAGTTAAGAAATTAACCGAAAGTATTTCTATGGATTGAAAGACTGTATATAATAATTAATTACCATTATATTTATTGTTAGTACAATTGTTTTTTTAATTAACATACATTTTATTTGTATATATATATATATACATATGGTTAATGATACTTGATCTTTTATAGAAATATAAAAATTTGGATAATAACTTCTTTGTACAAATAGACACAATAAATATAGAAACAAAAATACCATTAATTACAATTATAAAATAGTAATCAATTGAATTGTAAAATGTTAGAAAAACATATTAAGCCAATTTTTAGCAAGAATTAGATTTTTAAAACACATTAAACATCGTAGTCATATATAAAATTGTACATATGTATTTTAAATTAGGGGGTGTCAGATTGTACACAATCTCTAGACTTTGAAACTTATTTAATCAATTCAGATTAAAATTGACCTTTATTTTTAGCTAAGGAAAGAAATAATCAATTTACTAAAAATATTTGTATGGTTTACTATATTGAGTAACAAAGGAATAAATTATTATAGCTATTAATGGGTTTTAAATTTATATAATCTATTATAGGATTACTGCATAATGTTATTATCTAATATTGTTTTCATGTTATTTTAATAGCTTTTATATTTTAACATATTAGGTACTATGAATCCTTGTCAATATGGAACACCTTTGCTAAATCAACACACTGGATTAGAAGTCCAATGTGGTGTATGTCCTTACAAATATACATGTAACACACAGATACCAGACAGACCAGGAGTGTGCTGTCCTCAAAATGTAAATAATCCAAGTAAGTAAATGTAAAAGTTATAGCCTTTTTGTATTTTATTTAGATATTTAAAGAATTTAAACAGAAAATATTTTGAAATATATATAGTATTATTTCCGGGAGCTTTCATGAAATAAAAATATATTAGCTAAATAGATGATGTTTCAGTACAATAAATAGATGATGTTTCGGTACAAGAAAAGTATTAAAACAGGCAAAACACTCCATACAATAGTTCCACTCAGTCCAATGCAGAGTAATTAATGGATTCTAGAAATGGTGATCATGTGATGTTTAATTGTTTTACAAGAAAAGTATTTGTTATTGTACTGAAACGTCAGCTACTTAGCTATTATATTTTCATTACATGGAAGTTTTTGGAAATAATACTATGAATTCATCTTTTATCCGTGAGAATATTAAAATTAATATATATATAGAGAGAGAGAGAGTTCAGAGAAATATAGAATACTCAGAATGAATCAAATCCAAGTACACTCTACATATAATTGCAATACTTTCTATTAGCCATATACTCCATCAACTTTGTTAAAAAAATGGTTATTTGTATTTACAGATTTAAATTATTATATAATTGATCAAGTAGAATAATAACAATCAGAGGATGCAATTTTAATTTAACCATTGTTTATAAAATTGTTATTTGACTAGAGTGAAATCTATATTTACAAAGCAATTTGTATTTATGTTAATCTCCATAAATAAACTGTCGAATTTTAAATATATAATAACAGGATATTAGTCCTGAAAAATATGGCTGCTACAGGACATTGCAATTCTTAATATTCAAATTATGGAGCTCAATAAATTCATGTGTTATAAATATAACTTTTTGATAGATCGAATATAGATTAAATTAATGTGGAAGTACTGAAAACCTCAAGGTGTGTTATATGGAAACTAACTGACAGAAAATGTTAATATAGAATGAGTCCACGTATACTCTAGCTTTGATCATATATAATCATATCATTTACTAACATACAGTCCAAGCTTGAATTATGTACTAACATAATTTTAAAACAACTATTGAGTTATAGAAAAAGTTATAATCACATATATTAATTAAAAATCATATTAGGAGATGGGTAAATATGATATTCAACTTTTCCCTCTCATTAATTATTATGATTTCAAAGTTGCTTATACTTGTCTTACAATTACATTCATATATATATATATATATATATATATATATATATATATATATATATATATATATATATATATATAAATCATGCTCTGTTTGTAAATACATCAGTAAATAATATGCCTATATACAATCAAAGCTAAAATGTATGAGGTCTTATTCTACATTTACATTTTCTGACAGTTAGTCTACATATAGCTTGCTGAAGTTTTTCGCTACTTTCACATTAATTTTTTTTTGCTTTTGAGCAATCAAAACATGTTTGAGTTGTAAATATTTTTATTTAAATTTAAGTGTATTAGTTTTTTATTTAGATTTTTCTTGAAATATATCATGAATATACTCCATTGTTGTGCCAAACTGAACAGAACTGAGTCATGTTACCATAATAATTAATAAAATTTATATGTAAATACAAATGTTTTGATTTCTAATTCACTTTCATTTAAATATGCTAATTTATGTAAAAAATGATACATCACTACTAATAATTTATTTAAGAATAAACTTCTTTAAAAATATTGCTCATAATAAATAAAGTGATTCTATAATATGTTGGGCAATAATTATAAAATAGCCATTTTTTTAATCAGTTATATTTTTCAAGTATCAGTATATTCTGTTTAATATAGTGATGATGTTTGTAGGATCAATTCAAGTGTTGTCTCATTTTTTTTAATATTGATATTATCTTTTGTTAATACTGATATTATCTTTTTAATATCTATATTGTTTTACCAGTTTTATTAATCTGCTTTATCTTCAATTTCAACTTTCATAATATTTGTTAATTATCTAAAATCTTATAATTGATCAATAATGCTGTCCAAATGCACATTAGTCCAAATCTAACAAAACAAATTTAGTAAAAAAAAAATTTATTAAAAAGACACTATGACATGCATTTCATTAAAATAATATTATCATTTAATGCCAATGTATTGTTTTTAAGAACTGTCCAATGTTACCTGACATCTTTTTTTAAAGTGAAAATGACTAAAAAGTTTTTTTTATCCATTCTAGTGGAACAAAGCAATTGTTGAATCTTTTTTAGTTGTCAACATATTAGATATTTAAATTCTGTGTGAAAAAATTTATTAAAACTAAAAATATTTTAAAAAATAAGTACTTTACCATTTGATAAGATATTTCACCATTTAGCAAGTGGAAACTGCTCTTGCTTTGCCATAATAAACTTTTTAAGGGTTAACTTTTTAAAAATAAATGTTGTCAAAGAAAATATTTTTTATAGTGAAATCATTTTTTGGTTTAAGATCTTACAAAACTATTGCATAAATAATCTTTAAATTGTAAACAAATTACTAATAATTTCAATTTTCTTACTATTTAGACTTCAACTAAAACACTCAGCCAATCAGAAATTTTCATTTCTATTGATATTTATACCATCTCTCTCATTGCATTATCATTTAAATAGGCTGTTATCAATGCATACTGATTTCTTCAGATTTTATTTCAACTAATGCTTTTAAAGTTGAAACCATGACAAAAGCAGCTGTAGACTGCTATGTAAGATTGTATATATCTTTAAAACAATGTAGAAAAGATATGGTGATCACAGTGCCATTATAATGCCCAAAAATCATAAAATATATGTGTGGTCATCATTATTCTCAGTCAGGGATTTAAACAAAACAACATGCAAGGAGTCATAATGATTTTTAAAAATTTATCAAATGAACAATGTAAGTATGGAAATTTCTTCTCTTAAATAAATGTAATATAAATTCTTAAGTGCTAAATATTAAACTGTATAGCATGTATATACAAGTACATACAACACAGCTAAGTTATTATACTGAAATAATCAGTTTATAAACATGTAAATCATGAAGTAGAGTACATATTCTATTAGCAAACACATATTTAATAAGCTTACTTTGTTGCTAGAAAATATAGCAAATTATGCATAAGATATTCTCAATATAACTAACAGTGACAAACTATTTTTTAACAATGTAATTAATATGTTGGCTAGAGTAAGTATAATCAAAGCTAATAATTATTATTTATCACATAGAAAATGCCTACAATATATTATGTGTCCACCAAATTCAGGAAAGATATTATGTAAATTAAAGGTAAAACTTTAAAGATTATTTCTTAATGTTTTTTTTCTTTCTATATCTTTTGTTAAACAAAATGGTACATAATTAATTTTGTTTTAATTTACATATTTTATTTCCTGAAATTGAGAGTGTTAGAGTTTAAAATTGCACTCAGTACCTCTTACCCAAGCAGCAGCACAGAATTTAAGAATGGTTTCGGTGATACTGAAATCACAAGCATATATAGAATTCATATACTGCTTTGTTACATGTCAATAAAGTGAATGCTTAAATATTATCTGAAATAACGGCTTACTAATTTAATTTAAGTTGTACAATTATAATAATAACTTGATAAAATATCAAATCTTTTTTCCACATGACTTTTTTTTTTAAATTTAAATATGTTTATCAAAAATAAAGCACTTCTCAAATTAATCATTTATTATTCTAACTTTTTATTGGTTCAAAAACAGTTATTAATATTATATGTTGCTTTGAACAAAATAATTATTAGGTAAATTATGTTAAGGGTAATATTCAACCTATTTTCAGTTACTGATATCTCTAGCAGCATTAATAACTAACTAGTCAGAAAAGTATGGCAGATAAATTTCTGCCATAATGATAAAATGTTATAATTATCATAACAAGTAATTATAGATATCGGAAACCCAATATACATAAATATCTGTCTGTAAAATCTTGGTTTAAATACACTTAATATATTTTTGCACTAACATGTACAAATAAACATATTTTAGTGTTTACCTAATTAATTTATGTTAGTTAAGACGTAGACATTTGAAAAAAATACTAAAAAGAACTTTATAAAGCTTGTATTTATTATTACAGTTATTATAAATGTTAACCCGTGCAGTATAGGAAGTCCACTAATTGATCCAATGACAGGTGAAGAACAAACGTGTGGTTTTGGAATATCATGTCCAGTTACTCATGAATGCAATACAAAAATTGCTGACAGAGCAGCAGTCTGTTGTCCTAGATCATTTTTTAACACAGGAAAATAAATGTTGGTATGTATATAGGTATTATGTTATCTAAGTAGAACTTTGAACTGGAATGATTTTTTTATAAAATAATAATGTTTATCTAGGGTATGAGTGATAAATTTATAATTCAACCAATATAATATGATAAAAATATATGTGCACATTCACACACACACGCGTATATATATAATTCCAAGATTATATATATACAATATGTATTTTCAATAATTGCAATAAATTGAAATAGATAAATTATACACCTACAAGATTTAAACATTATATTTAAAAACTTAAAAAACAAAAGAATAATTCTAATCAAAAAATAATAATTTTTGCTCGGGATCCATCCAGAGTAATGCACTCTAGAAAATGTGATAATACAGAAAATAAATAAAATCTTATCCACTAGATTATTATTACTTTGAACCAGTTACAATGTATGATAGGTAATTGTTTTTGATATACTTGTAGAATATTTAAATATAAGCACAATTAAACTTGTAATTAAAAAATTATTATCTGTCAGGAAATAGGAAATATTTCATCATAAAGATTTCTAAGACATTTTAATTAATATTATTGCGATCGCACTTCGTAATTTTTCTGGCAAAAAGAGCAGATTTTATTTTGAAAAAAAAAAAAAAAATCAGATTACATATTATTTCACTAGAAGGTCTTCACTCCAATTTTTTTTAAAAAAAACAGGAAATTAAGGGAATGGGAAGACTTGATGGATATTTCAGTTGGTATTGAAAAAATATATTTAGTTTGGTATATTAAATAATTAAAAATGGAATAATTTTGTTTAAACACAAAACTACCCGAAAAATGTTTGAAATTATAGGTGTGTTTAAAAAATATTTTCCATAAAAGCTACATTAAATTGCCAAAGATTAAAATAAAAATAATTTTGGGGGAAACAAAAGTAACTCTCAAGTTTTCTGATATGATATAAAATTGTTAAAATTATCACCACTCTAACTTTTGGAATAGTAATAGTACTAACAGAAATGACAAAAAACTCATTAAATATATTTTTTGCAAACTTCTAATCTATTGGTTGCAATTTTTCCCAAATTTAAATTATTACTACTTATTTAATTTTCTTAGAAATGATTTACTTCAGACTAAAGATTTCTGGATTAAAGCTTAACCTGCCAATTCATATAACAATGTTTCACGTGACTGCGACAGTTTGCAGTTTTAATTTATTTTTTAAAAAATAAACCAGAACAATATTAACTGCTGTTGAATCTCTTTTCATTCTACAATGCTTAAAATAAAATATCTCCAAAAATGCTATGTATTTTTCTCACTTTTTGTTATCTTCTAAAGTCATATAAAATAATGTGAATTGTTTTATTTTAAATATATATAAATTTTTCATGTTTTCTTATGCGGAGAAGCAAATGATTCATTATAAAAGAGAAAAATTCTATTTTATATTTTTGTATGTGTGTATATATATATATATATCTTTGTTTGTAAAACAAAATGTATTTGTTTTTATAAAAAATATATATTTAATTGTGCCAAGGAAATTAATCTCTGATCAAAAACTGTTTGTAACTATTATAAATCTCTGTGTACTCACTCATTAGTAAGAGTTTTAAAAGCTTAAGTGAATCACTTAAATTTAGAGTGTATTTGTATATATACCACCGACCCTTACTGACTAACCTACGACCGTGCTTATATTAGAGTTTGAATCTATCATATGTCTGGTGTTGACGATTGAATTATACAAATTGAATTAACCTATCACAGGAGAAAGACAGAATCATTATAACTACCTGCAATTAGAGGTATAATTGCAAAAAAACATATATGATAATATTAAATCGTGCTATCACACTTCCAACATAAAGCTGTAACAACAAATAGAAAACTAAATTAAATGGCTGAGCGCTTTCAAGAAGATGTACTCATATTCATAGCCAGTTATAGTATTTTTATAAAACTTAATATTTACTACAATTTTCACCTTTACATAGCATCCAGAATAGACAATACTACAAGTCATGTGAGCTTGGTAAAAAATAACGTATTACTAAATCATAAAAGTGAATATTGTATAAACATTCATAAAATGCTCTTATTGAATTACCAAAACAACTTTCTAAAAATAATTCTGTTTAACTTGAAATATGAAAATCTGTTACCTCCCTATATGTAAAATAAAGACAATACTAATATAGCTTTATATTAAAACCCTTAATAACATTGAATATAACCTTAATAAATTTGAAATTGTGCTTATCTAAGGCAGACATTTTTTTTTACTATTTAATGTTACAGTTGCCATTGACAAGAATGGACCCTATCGAAAATTCATTAATTTTGTATTTAAGTTTTTGTTTTCTTGATATATTATTTTTGTACAATTATATATCAGCTGGAGTGTCTTATCCATAAATTCTTAGTTATAAAACAAAATTAATATGCACAAGGAGTAAAAACATTTCTCACTGAATTTTTGCTAACCTGTATTAAAAATTAATAGCTAAGTAAATATGTGGTCTTTATCAAAAATTAAGTAAGTCTTTCTTAGGAAAACTTCCACATAGAATTTAGATAATATCTATTACTTCAGTATTTATATATTACTAATTCTACTCTGATTGCAAAGTACTATTTTAAAAATGAATACAATCCTAATTTTAAATAAATTGAGAAATCTATCTATTGATTTGATAATTATTGAACTCATGAAAGCAATAAAATATTAGCAATTCAATTTCGAATACCTTTATATTCCACATATTTATTACACTTTCTGTAATCTTTACAATTTGGTTTATGAAAAGTAAAGTTTTTTGAACTAATAACTTTGACATAATTAATATTTCAGATAAATACTCTAATGATGATTATTAATTGTTTATTAAATCTCGATTATTTTAGCTCAAATATAACTTTAATTCTCAGTTAACGATTAACATATCTTGCTTTACATTTAATCTAATCTGTAATGTTATACACTATCTGATTAAAATAAATAACTTTTTTAAATTATAAGAAACAAATATCTGATTTCACATATCAGACGCTTTAAATACTGACTGATAATGAAGTTAAAAATTAAGTTTACATAACTTACTACAATTTATTTAGATCGTTAGATGTAAATACACTTTTACACGGATTACTCCTAAAGAGTCTTTTAAATTTAATAATTTGAAAGGTAATTTACAATATAATTATCTAGTCTTCTTAAAAACGCAGACAATGCAGTTTTAATTATTGCAAATCATCTTCTTATTTATCTAAGCAGAAATTATACCAAATTATGAATACAGTATAAATAGTTATTTAAATCGCAAATATGCTAAATCAGATACTTGACTACTTTCTCGCTCACAATGGCCATTCTACCCTAGTATTCAGACAAAAAATCTCTATTTGGGATGCTCATAACCTGCTATTTCCCACACAAAACTCTACCATTTCTTACCTCAGTCGTAACAATCCCAGGTTTTTCAGGCATCTCAAGCTGGAGCCAAGGTTCCTGGACTTTCTAGTAAAAATCAACCTGAATTCACTCCAGACGAACTGGTTCCTGCACTACAGGAGATTCCTCAAGAATAAATATCCTACATGTCACAACTGCCATAGAACCTGTGAAACATTTGATTATATGATAAATGATTGCCCAGCATATGACAAAATCAAAACTTTCATTACTCACTACTGCCACATTTCCCTGAACAAAATCTTAAATATCAAAAGCTGCTTCCTGTCCAGGGATTATGTCACCACAAGACTCTCAACCTTTCTCACTTATGCCATCTGGATGGCCAGATGTCACAACAAGTTTACCTTTCCTCATCCCAAGCCTGAAGACACATTCCATTTCCAAGCTGAAGGAATTTCGCCATAAGGACAGAATAACTTGATCCAGATTTTTATTTGACAACATGTGGAGCCTGATTAAGCTGGGTTAAACAACACCAGTGAGTGGCCACATCAGAACATTTGGTTGCTTGACTAACATGGATAACTATTATTTTTGATTTACAATTGTATCATTCTTACATATGGTTTTTCAATAAAATTATTTATAAATATGCTAATGATTAATTATTCAGAACTATTATCAAATAAATAAGCAAAATTTCAGCAAACTCCTCGAGCAATCAATCAGCTTTTAATATTTTTTATAAGTTAGATATCTCAATTCACTAACAAATAAATGAATTAAATTGAAAAAGTCTGAAAATATATATATTTAATATACTTTTATTTCCTTGTACATAGACTCAATTTAACTATTTTTTAAATCAGTTTTTTTTTTTTTTTAATAACAGATAAAACTAAACTGACATTTTTTTAACAATTTCGGAAACAAAAACCAAGATGCACACATTATTTTATTAAATAAATTAATAAGGAAATAAGTTAAAAAGTATTAAAAAAAAAACTAATATAATAAGTATTTTAAGTTGAATTATGTTTTTCTCCGTTCAAGCTATAATATTCAATCATCGTTGGGGATAATTTTCTAATAGTTGTCATCAGAATTAATATGATTTATTTTAGAATATTAATCGTTAAACTCAATGCTATGATTTAGTAGGCAAATTAGCTAATGAATAAAGCTATAGCGTATCATGTCACCGAGATTTGAATGAACATAATAGGTACAAAAATGAATTGCTCCTCTCTTTCTTTTCAATTACATTTATGCTTCAGAATACATTGGTAAAATTCAAAACTAAAAATTCAGAAGTGATTTGCAGCTGAATAACAGAAATTAAAAAATGCAATTAATCACTCTACATTGAACACTTTTTTTAGTAAAAAAAAAAAAAAAAAACATTTTATTGTACATATATGCATACACAATATTATGTTTTGACTGTCCTGAAGACTTTTTCAGAGCCACTGTTACTTTATTTTTTTTAAAAATTAAAGTAAAAGTGGCTTTGAAGAAGACTGCAGGACAGTCAAAATATAAGTTTGTTTATACATATATGTACAATAAATGTTTTTTGCTATAAAGTGTTCAAAGTAGAGTGGATAAATTGCATTTATATAAGATATTATAGCAAAATAAAGGAAGTGATGCATTTGGTAATATTTCTGATAAATAAAAAAAACTTAATAAGGTCGGCTGAGTTTAATTCAAAGAGCTGTTAAAGGATTATACCGCCATTAAAATTTTCAAAACAACTGACTTCTAAGCTATAAAAATTAATTGCTCTTTTTTTTTTTTTTGTAAAAAACAAAATAATTTGTAGTACTTGTTTCTATCATTTTAATTATATTTACAATGCTATAGAAATATTATTAATTGTACATTTTTATTTATTTAAACTTAAATAGTTTATTTTTAACTAGAATGGCTAGTATTGGATGTTGTAATCAGATTCCAGATAAAATTTCTAAGTGACTGATTGTGAAATGATCTTTGTATATGAAGAATAATCAATAAGTCGTTCCTTAGAAACAGAACTATCTACTGTCTAAAATAAAATATCATTCATCAAAGGCTAAGTTCTCTTTTCAATCCAAGTCATCTTTTCTATTTCTGTTTTTTTTTACTATCTTCAGTTACTTAGGTTATTGGAGAGCACAGTTATTTGGCTCTCTGATATTATTGGTTATTTTTATACATTAACTATGGTTATTTCGACTGTTAAATTTTCAATCTTTAATATCACTGACAATAATTTTGACTTCAAGTTTTTATTTTCAATCTCATTTTTTGATCAAAGATGTCAGCACCGAAGAGATAGAACAGATTATGGGTAAATTTAGTGGGGGGTGTGTAATATATGTTACACGTTTTTTCGGGGTATTTTTTGTGAGATTTTTTTCTTTTTTTTTTAAGGAAAGCTTATATATCACCCATTCGATCAATTTAAAGTTGAATTAGGGAAATTAAAAAGAAGAGGGTAAAAGTGTTATTGTGGTAATAGATATTCTTGACTTCGTTTAAGGAGAAGCCATAATACATCACATCACATCACATCAATGCGTTTAGTATTTATGAATTCCTTTTCCTACCATTCAGTCATTCATAAACTGGCTACATACCAGTAGTTATCAGATCGTGTTAAAATGAAAAATAATAATAATGGTGATAAAATAGAAAATAATGACAATAATAAAGATAGTAATAAAATATTTGAACTTTATTTGATTAAAAAAAATCTACATGCAATCAACAATTGTAGCTAAGAACTTAAGATTTAAGAATAATATATCCGCTTTTAGTGAACTTATTTTTCACAGATAAAGAGGTCAATAGAATGCATAATTATCTATACAGTTTTTTTTGCAAGGTCAGATCATTGATTTAAAAAGATTGTATAGTTGTTGGATTTGTTTTGAGGTCTAATTTGGTAGTTTATATTCTTGGAATTCTTAAATGAATCAATGAAAATTTAATGCTATAAAAGATAGATTGTATATTAGTAATTGTTCGCATTTTATTTAGGTTTATATTTCAACGTCAGACTTAGAGAGCTCAGAAAAAAGGTGTTGTTGTTTCTTGTAACAAGATTTATTTTATCAGAAATAATCAATGTTGTCTCAATATTGTGGGAAAGACTGTATTGGTGCTAACTCAAATTCTCTATAATATAAAACTTAAGCCTACACACAAGTTAATTATTAGAAGAGATTGTTTAGAATTGGGATGTGGAAATCAAAACTGCTGTATCCAATATATTATTTAAGAAATCAAAACCAAAAGTATAAACCTGATTATTGTGCAGATTATCCCAGATTAAAATGGTAATTGCTTTAGAAATATATTCTTTTCCATTAATTTTTAAATTTGATATTTTAACAACTATAATAAACAAATATTGCTAAATTTGTCAAGCGTCGGTAGCCGAGAGGTCAGCGCAACCGTAAGCAAGCAGTCGCTTGCAGATGGTTGTCGCGGGTTCCCTTCCCCTCCGATACTTTGACATATAAAAAAAAAATATATTGCTAAATTAAATTTTTAGGATTATTGGATTACTGAGACATATTATGGAAGTCTGCTAAGGAATGTGTTATTGGTATAAGTAAATTTGTTGCTAGGTTTTTAGAAAAAGAAGTACCATCTTTAATTCTCTGACAATAATAAGCTTTTTGATTAAATAAAATAAATTTGACATTTTATGCTGGGAAGAATAATGAATTGAATTAGGAACTTCATAAGAAATAATAAATGTGTTTTAAGTCAGAATATCAACAAACACAAAACTCTTAAAATGATTGGTGGATTAAAATTGCAAAGAAAATAAAGGGGTTAGCTGATTGGTCACTTCAGACCTTTTTATGATTATTGAAAATAAAATATGATTATGAAAAACATTACCATACTTCTACTAAATATTTTGATAGTATATTTTTAAGATGACAATATTTTAAATCGATAGGAGAGACGCTAATGAGCTACCCCAATAGTTTTAAATGTGAGACTGATATTTTAGTTTTAAAATTATTGGAAATTGTTTTAAAATGTACATCATGAGATTTTTTTCCACCTGATCTTATGGATACTTTATTTATTTAATTTATTTTTTAAAAAAGAAACTTACACAAGAATATAGAAATTATTGTGGAATGTCATAATTGTAATACAGATAAAAATATTTATAGGATGTTGTTAAATAGGTAGTAAAAAATATAAATGAGCCAGAAGTAATATAGTCCTGATTTTTCTCGTCTAGAAAATACAAGAAAAGTACAAGAACAAAATAATTTATGCAATACTTTATTGATTTTTATAATATATTTTAACAATCAATAACCATCATATATTGCTTGAGATTGCTTTTATAAGCTTGTATTTACAAATATGGGGGTATCATATAAATTGATGACGTTTTTGACTTACCAATTTCCTTCCAGTAGACATCGACGTTTTTTTGCATGTGACATTGTCATGGTAAAAAAGTGACTGAGGAGTTTTATCCATCAGAGAGTAAATTTTTTTTCCTCCCCCCGAGAGTTTTGAAATCTTAGAGAGGTTTGGGAAATTTTTTGATTTTTCTGTCTATTGGTGATTTGGGTTCTCCTCATCATGACTGGTAATTTTGGGTGTAGTTAATTCGGGAAAAGTTTTTTTTATATTTTTCTTTAAATTTCTCAAAAAATTTTTATAAATATTCCACAAATTTTGAAATTTACTTTAATTTTTTTTAAATTATTAAATTATTTTTTTATTTAATTTTTTGTTTATTTTTTGTTTACTAAAATTTTAAAATAATTTTTTTATAATTCTTTAAACTATTTAGTAACTTGCTTGAAGTTAATTGTATATTCTACATTCTACTGTTTAATAATATTGTTTTTTTTATTATATGTTTAAAAAAAATTTGTAAATAATTTTACTAAAAATGTGAACACTTTGAAGACCCCCTTTTAATAAGTATATTGTTTAAATTATTTTCAAATATTTTTTGAATATAAATTAGAAAATGCAAGAAATAATACGGAAGCAATTCAAGGCTGACATTAATTCGAAAGTTTAATTAATTTTTATATTAATTTTAAAATTCCTTCTAAATTTTAGATAACTTTTCTTCCATTTTTCTTCTAATGGTTTTAAATTTTTATATAATTTATTATGTATTTTGCAGAATGTATTATATATTTCAAAATACAAAATGCATGTATACATGTTGGAATTATTGTTTGCCGTTAGCCCTGGATATCCGATTGAAATTAGGTGTTGCTTTAAAAATTTAAATGTTTTTTTTGAAAATTTCTAAAATTTTATACTTATATTTTTATAAATTTGTTACCATAACTACAAATCAAAATTTTTAAAATTCTTAAGATTACTTTGAATACATTTTTTAATGTTTTAATAATAATTAATATTTTATATTACTTTATAGGAATTTGGATTATGAAATACTAATTTAATTAGAGAGCATTGATTGAATTTATGTAATTTATTTGTTTTTTTTATATTAACTTCAAAATATTTTTTAATTAATATTTTTTGAATATTTTAAAGAGTTTTTAAAATTTGGATATTTTTTAAATTACCAAATTTGTATTAAGTAGTTTTTTCTGAAATTCACCAAAACCAAATTTGGGTTTTCTTTTTTCTGATGCCACTAATTCTTTAATTGGATTGGATGGTTTCTTAGATTTTGATGTTTATTTTACATATATATAAAGTTATTGGTTATAATTTTCTCAATCTTAAACTTATATTTAATTAATATTAATTCTTATTTCTTCAATTACTTACAATAACATTCATTTAAAATTTAATTTTAACTTCAAAATCATAATAAAAATCTAAAACATTAAAGTTACATCCTCCCCATTGACAATTATCAAACTTACATTAAAGATAGTGACATCCAGAAGGCCCCCTCCTAATTACATCAATTCATGGAGTTGTTTAATTTTAAAATTGAGAATAATATTTTGAGGCGTTCACAAATATTTTTTTTTTTTTTTTTTTGTTTTTTTTTTGAGTTGGTGCGTCCCCCGCGAGATATTTTTATTTTTCTTATTGGTTTTACTTTTGGACCGCGATGATTAATCAAAAGATTTGATTCTTGGAGAAACTTTAGTGATGACATTTATCCTTAAAAGTATTAAGACCTTTATATTTAAATCATATTAATAATAATATGCCTCCAAACACTACTTAAGATGCTCTATTAAAAATCACAAGATAAGGACATGCATACGCCGGGTAAAATAAGCTCTTATTGATAAATGCTGTAAGAGAAAGATATTTAAAATCTCTATCTAGAATATTCCTATCCCCAGATGAATTGATTTTGAGCTTTTGGCTCAGCTCAGTGAGAATCTAGAACATTCAGACACTAGATCTAAAATATCAATTTAAAATCCAGCACTTATTCAATATGTAACTTTTAAGTAGAAACTCTGAATTTTTCTGCCATGAAAATGTCTTTAACTCCAGCTATCTAACTTAAATAGCTACATAGGACTGAACCAAATTCAGATCAACCATATATATTTAATAGCCCTAGCATTGCCAAAGCCTCAAAGGTAAAATTATAATAATCAATAAGGCAAGTCGGTAGTCATACATCATATGACATTGCTTTTATAAGCTTGTATTTAGAAATATGTAGTATAGGGAGCATATCAATAGCTCAAACAAGCTTTTATTATAATTGAAGTAAAGAAAAAATATTTACAATCTCTATCTAGAATATTCTTATACCCAGACCAATTGGTTTCTAGCTTTTGGCTCACCTCAGTGGGAAGCTAGAACATTCACACATTAGATGTAAAATATCAAATCAAATCCCAGCACTTATTTAATGTGAAACTTTTAATCAGTTGAGCTATTGGTAAGCTCCCTATATTACAATATATTTTATACAATAAATCAAAAAGGTTTGTAGCAATATTTGAAATTAAGTGATCATCCATCAGGTTTATTTTGTGGTATTATGCAGTTTTCAAAGCAATTGAATGAGAAAGTGTGTTATTACTATTAATAAAAAATCAGGTATTTGAAATATAAATTATTAAACCAGAATTATTTATTAGTTCTACTTTTATTTTTTATGACAATGGTTTTGAAAATGTTTTATGGATGCTTCCTGAACATGATTAAGCAGCAATGCATGTTTGAATGGGAAACATTTAGACCCAATTCAAAACAAAAATATAATGTTCTTGAAAGAAACCATTCCGCTCTTCAGTATTTATACTGTGCAGATGATTGTTTTATTTATTATACTTCAAAATACGTTCAACTAAACGTATTAAATGTTTTAAATTAAATCCACAATGACTTTGGTTTAGTAATTAATACTCAAAAAACCTTTTAAAACAGAGATGGGTAAAAATCATCAGCAACTTTTAACTCGAATATTTATTAACTCGAGTTAGTCAATTTAAATAGCTTGATAGCTTATTAAGTGGACAGCAGCTAGATTATTAAGGGTACAACACAAATCTCAACATAATGTTCAAGTATTTAGAAAATAAAGTCATCATTGATGATGGAACTATTGCAAGTAAATTAGTTACAACGAAGAGTTGTTCTGTTTTATTAATAATGAGGAAGTAGATAGATTAAAGGCATTAGAAAAATTTCATCTAATATAAAATTAAAAGAGAAAGACTATCAATATGTTCTTCATCTTGGTGAGCGTATTATAATATATTGTCATAACATTGCATCTTTAGTTGGATTGGAGATGTGAAATGAATGAGAATAATTTTTTTCAAAAAAATACTTTTTTTCAAACTAGATTTTAGCTGTCATGAGTATATTTTATTTTATGAACACTATTTCAAAGACACTTAAAACCACAATATTAAATGCCTTCATTGAAAATATATAGCGGAAGAAAGAATACACAAAAAATTATAATGACGAGATGTTTAAATTTTTCAAAAAGAAAAAAATTACTATAGAAGAAATTAAAGGACTTGTTCTCAAAATCAAATAAACAAAATAATGGATAGCGTTTGCTATCTGTATTTCAGGTATTCATATGTATAGAATTGCAAAACTCATTTTTAGTATATTCCTATTGTTAATATTATTATTACTGTCATTTATCGTTGTTGTTATTGTTTGTCTTTGTCTTCATTTTTTTGTTTTTGTTTTGTGGAGTTTTTATTCATTCATACTAGTTTTCCCGGAATAATAATAAAATTATCCGATTTGACCACTAAACTTTTTTTGATTGTTTAGCAATTAAAAAGAATGATCAAAAAGATGAAATAAAATTTTCCACTTTCACCAATAGAAAAGAATTATTAATTTCTCACCATCATTCTGATATCCAAAAACATTATTTGATGTAATTACCTTTCAATTTATTTCCTTCATACTTTGTATTTGTTTTTAGTTATTAATTTTACACTTCCCTTTTAAAATTTGGTACTAATTTTTAAAATACTTTTTAATGTTTAACTTAAATATAATTTATAAATTACATCATATTTGTTTTTAATGTATTATTTTGTCTTCTTTTAGAATTATTTTTATTTTTTTAGGAAACAAACTAAATTTTTAATAAAATGTAATTAAATAATTATTTTTCAGAAAATTTCAAGATTTGTACAGTAAGCAGAAATGTATAAAAAACAGCAAGAAACGTATTTAAATGTATTGATATATTAATAATAAATAAAGTAAAATTTCTTTATATTAATTTTTTTAAAATTGTATACTATTGAATACAATGTTAAGGATAGCATATTATTCAAGATTATTAAAAAATTTATCAAGCATCTCTTGACAAAAAATAATAATAATAAAGAAACAGATTTTAGTCAAAAGCATATTTAACTATTGAGTTCTGAAAATTTTAGAATTTTTTAATTTTTGTTTACTTTCGTTTTGCAACATCTTGCTACTCAATCTAAAGATAAAACAGTAATCCGATAAATAACTAAAGTGGATATGATATATTTACTGAAAAATCATCTTACTGGTGTTTAAGTGAAAAGTTTTAGTGACCTGAAAACATTTTAAACTCTATCCAGATTCAGAGACCGGCTATAATATATGTATAGCAGGCTAATGCATTCTTATCAACTTATGCCATGATGATTTTCAGCTGTTGATAAGTAAATAATGCATTGAGATAGATTCGCTTTAAATATTTAAATTGCAGAATGAATTTATATTGCTATATACAGGGGGTAAGATTTATGTTTACCGTTATATATGCATCTGCAATAATTCGTAAGATAACAACATTAACTAAAAGTAATACAAAACAAAAATAATGAGAAAAAAATGAAAGAAGTGAAATCATTTTAATTTCTTTAATCACGCACAAATATTATTATATACGACCATTTTTTTGTGCGTATCCATTTTCTCTGATTTAGCACACAAATATTCTAATCCTATTTTTAATATCATACATTAAACCATTTTACTGATCTCTACAAAGATTAGCGCACACATTGCACTTTTCTTTTTACAAGTTTGTACGATTGCTGCTTACACGATTGTATAAAATGTTGTTCTGCCCCTCTAGAATGTATCCGGTTATAATTTAAATAGTTTATACTATATAGTAGGACTTATCTACATATATTAATTTTATTCAATATCAAATCCATATTTTTAGTTTTATCTCTAAATTTGTAGAGTACATTTGTACCAATAATAATTTTAATACGTGAAATACACGATTTTAATTAAACTTTAGTTACATTATATATGTAATATTCAAATATATGAATATTGTCTATATTAAACTTGATATAATTAGAAGGACTTCAACTCAGATTTTCAAGCTCCCTACAGCTATGCACTCCATCTTGTACAACCAACCCACGTGACCACATACACGTAAAAACAACAAATGATTTTCAATAGATGAATTTCGTGATGAACCAACACTTATTAGTGAATCCAGATCACCATCTCCAACACATACACACTCTGTGCTCATTTTATATTGAGATAGCTAATCTTCAAATTTAATGGACAAGCTTCAATCTTCTTCACACTCCAACACTTCAGCTATCTATATCATTGAAAATCCAGTGGTGAACTTTCAAAGCCGTTATTAATGTCAATATTACTGTCATACTTATGTTCACTTCGTTACTCTGAACCCTCACATATATGACCTCAATATGTTCTTTTAAATACACAGAAGAGGTTGGGCATAAAGTGGACTGAATATGTAATATTCAAATGTATGTATACTATCTATCTATATATATGCTCATGCAGTCCATATATATATATATATGTTGATAATTTTTAACAGAGGTAAATGTTTGAATTTTATAACAAGTAATAATATCATATGACAAAAATCACTGCCAGATGTTAATCGACAATAATTAATGAAAATAGCGAACTGTAAAGGCTTTCTGTGTTAAAAAGTCCACGCTTTTTAACTGCAATCTCTTGATGTTATATATAGACTAATTATCATCTATTAACATCTGACAATGATTTTTTTATCATATGAAATTTTAAACAGATATTTCCATATATGGCTAAGGAAAGAATTTGCTGTTACTTGAGACGCTTTGATTATATTTTGACATGTTTAAAGAATCTAATAGGACTACTTTATATATCTTTTTTTTATGTTCTTCTCATTGCAGCTATCATTCCTATATTATTTATATCGTAAAAGAATATGGGTGGGGTGCTCACCAACACACATTCAGACAATGTAGTGAGTTTATTCGTTTTATAATTCTGATGGTTTTTCTTCTGAATTGATTTACACTTTTTAAATAAAATACAAATAATTGACATTGTATTGAAAGCATGACAAATGTTTGTGTGAACGATTTGTTTTCATTAAATATTTGCAATCACGAAAGACAATCAATTTTGGCATTATTCACAGAAAGCTGTAACATATTAAGAATCCCCTGATTCTGGATTTAAGTTGCCATTTGATGATGATCTTTTAATTACATAACTGAAGATCACTTCCAAGTGAAAGAAAATACATGAATTACAATTATCTAATATTGAATAAATTGTTGTTGAATTTTATTAAAATGTAATGAAAGTTAGACAACACCGATGTGCAAAAATGGAGATATAATTATTTACAAAGGCACAGCTATTAGAAGCACCAATATCGAATCGATTTCCTAAAAAATAAAAAATAGAAAAACAATATTATGGAGATTGATGATATATCAACCAGGGGGAAAGAATAGCTATTCAAATGGACGATATTGAATGTAGATGATTCAGTTTTATGTCCCAACAGGTTATTATTGTAATGATGAATAAGAAGGTTTTTATAAAGGTGTACAAAATGTTTTTGTTCCCATCAACAAAATTTTTAAATTGTCATAGAAAACTTTAATACAGGATTTGAAAAACAATTGAAAGATGAAAGCGGTTGAATAAATATAGATATGAGAGAGGACACAGACTTGTAGATCTTTCAAAGGAAAAACACTATATTTGAATTCTTTTTTTTGAAAAAAATGCTTAAGGAAAATGAACATGGTTAAAATAAAAGTAAATCAGTAAAATAATTATATTTTGACTAACAGAAATTATAATATTCTTAATAGAGTGGATACAAAAAGTGACCATCAGTTTGTGAAATGTTATGATATATGCGCTAGTCAAAGCAAAATGATAAAAAAGACATTTATAAACAATTGAAATTACTAATATTCAAAAATACTCTAATTAACATAAATTCAAATATTTCAAATAGTTTAAAGTATCGACACACCTTAATAAATGATGAATCAATCTTAAATAAAATCAAAAAAAAAAAAGATAACTACACTCTACTATGAAAAACAACAAAGGTAGGTAATAAGCAATTCACCATTTAATTTTCAATTGAGACTTAATCCAGACAAAAAAAGTTTTGAAAAAAAGGTTAAGAAAGCATTTAAAAATGAACCCTTAAAACAAATTGAATATCTGGATTTTTATAAAATAATAAGAAAATAGTTAATAATAATATAGCTAATCAATAACAAAACGAAATAGAAGAGAATAAAAGTTTCAAAGTGTAAAACAATTTCTTAATATGGGAAGAAAGTTATTTCACCAATAAGAAGAAAATATATAGTTATTATTAATAATAAAAATAAAAAATCTGTTATATTAAATGCTTTTTATGTACTATGCACTAAAAAATGTGACTTTGGCCACAATTGGAGTTTCTATATTTAACTTGAAATATAAGCATGTGGAGCAGAAATTAATTCAGTCAATCTTTAGTTATAAAAAATAGGGATTAACTTAATTAATTTCTGGACCCCCTCCATACTTTTATTTCAAGTTAAATCTAAAACTCCAATTGTGATTGAAGAAACAATTACTTCAGTTCATTTTTCTTGCACAATCAATAAAAGCATTTACTATCAAATATTTAACTCTAATATGTTCAAGTTTTTAATATTGATACAGTAAATAAAATTGTAAACTATATATATAGAGAGAGTTTGTTTACATTCATGCATTGGACAGACCAATTGTAGAATAAACATAAGAAAGGAAGAACACATTTTGGCAGTTAGAGAAAAATCCAATTCATCAGCCATTATTCACACATTAAATTAAGTAACCATGACATCAATTTTAATAAAACACATTCTGAGAAAAAATTGAACAATATGATTAGATATTGTTAAAAGAAGCTATAGAGAATTTTAAAAGGCCTGAAGAGCATAAATGAAAGTGTGAATTAAAGAAAACTAACAATATCCCTGGGAAAAGGTTTAAATAAAATATTTTTTAAAACTTCTCAACCAATAGAATTTGGGGATGAGGCGAAAATAACAAAGACAAAAAATAAATGATTTTAAATCTCACCACACACATTCTTATGATTCAAGAAAGAAGAATCTCTAAGGAAGAACTTTGTACTGTACTGAAATGTCAGCTATTTAGTTATTATATTTTTACAACAAGGAAACTCCTGAATATAATACTATGAATTCATGTTATATATAGAGTACGTAAAAAAAACTATTAACAAGCTTCAAAAATACACTCAACCCCAGACCGCGGTTTCTGCATCTTGCGTCGTCAGTGAGGTGTTAGAGATTAAAAATACTAAAACTAGTCTAGCATTTTATCAATGCCTAACTATTGAGAAGAAAATCTGAAACTTTCATTCATAAACCTAGCATCAGCCTTGAGGTGTTAGGGATTAAAAATACTAGAAGTAGTCTAGCATTTTATCAATGCCTAACTATTGAGAAGAAAATTTCAGATTTTCTTCTCAATAGTTAGGCATTGATAAAATGCTAGACTACTTCTAGTATTTTTAATCCCTAACACCTCACTGACGATGCTAGATGCAGAAACCATGGTCTGGGGTTGAGGGTATTTTTGAAGCTTGTTAAGTGTTTGTTTTTTACGTACTCTATATATAACATTTGTAAATAGGAGCTTTATTAAAATTAGTTCATATGACATCTGACTTGATTTTTTTATCAATTTATGTATATATATATATATATATTGTAACCTAGTGGGGGAACAGAGCACAACAAAATGGAGGTGCAAAAGTACTAATCCAATGATAATAACCACTGATCTCAAACTGCTTTAACAAATAATTAGTGATGAATAAATAAATAATGACCTAGTTCAGAATAATAATAATAAGTTTAATCATGAGACTGTGTTCCCATGCCAAGAGGTACAGACTGCTTTAAATTCAAATAGGTATCAAATACACATACCTGACTGCATAGATATTAAATGGGTATAAATCTAAAATAGTAATGCATTGTGGTGCTAGCATGCATGGCAGTAATAAAGATTCAGTCTGCTTGGGGCCAATAAGGTGTTTATCATATACTAAAAAAACAAGAGAGTATGTCTGCACTTTTGGTTGAGCAATGCCTCAAGACAGAGTAGGTAGAAGATGCAATGGGACAGCTTTCCTGAAGTCATCCCACACAGAACATTCACTACACTAACTGGAAAGTGTTCTAGGGGGTAAGCTCAGACCCTTGGTCAGAACAAGTATGACGAGATAGGTTTGGAGTTCCCAATGATCCTAAAATGACTAAGCAAAATATTATAATTAATACTGCTAGCATATATTAGCAATGCTGAAGTAAGCAAGCATGTCTCTAATGACATTGATCTATCAAGTATAGCCCTAGACAAGTCTAACATCAAGCATAATGGCATGACTAAATATCAAACTACACTATAGGTACAAATATAACCTTAAATAACCATGATAATGTTATACATAAAAAGGAGCTGATTATTCCCTCATTCAGTGAATCCCCATATGTTTTTACATAGGCAATATAAATATAATATGAAGCACAATGCTTCACTTATTATGCCCAAGCAGAGAAGGTCACTGAGATTATTTCAAATATTGCAAATGTGATTTAATTTATAACGTCTGGCAACTAATGGACATTGAAATAATTAATGTAAGGATAACAGGGTTAATAACAATCTGCCATTAAAACATATATCAAGTTATATCCAATCACTACTCAACTGAGCAAGCATGTGTTTTGTAAGAAACTTATGAATATTAATTAAACCTCCCATTAATAGTGGAACTGTATACAATAATAAATTAGGCTCATGTTGGGTCTAAATGACATATTAATTCAAATACAAATCAAAATACATAAAACATAATATAATATTAATTGATGAAATTTGCTACACTAAAATAAATAAATATAATTAGAGAGTGTGAAATGGATAAAAAGAAATTACAGATCTATTTATTTAAATAGCTATAGAAAGTTGTTAAATAAAAAATTAAAAATAAAATAAATATCACTGGCACTACACCACCAGTGTACTGATAGACAGAGAATTACATTTATAAAGATTAAACAAAAAATATATAATTGAAATAGAAGGATGAAAGTTCTTTAAAGTGGCATTGAAATGGTTACCTTCTGACCATGTGTAAAATTGCCAGCCAGATTGATTAATATTTTCATGAAACAGTTTATATTAAAGCATAGGTAGCAATACTTATTCCATTGGGTGACAGGTAACATTTCTATAAAATCACATTATACATTTAATTAGGCAGTCTATCAGTTTTAAAAACAGGATAGCCTTATTGCTTGGAGATGATCTTTGGAAGATTGGGGAAAGGTGAATTTTGTCCCACAACTAAAGGGTCATATTATTGAAGTTTTGAGTGATGTATATTCTGTTAGCCCACAAACATAAAAAAACCACTATGCAACTCTGTGTCAAATTGAGCTATATTTAAACGTTTCTATTATCTCAGGAATGCTTTTAAAAAACCAATGGAGGCACTATGGATAGCAAGTTACCCCATGATCTTACTCAGCAGGAAGTATGCTTTTGTCTTTAAACATAGGAAAAGATGTAAGTGAATGACAAGTTCTTGAAGGTATTGTTCTAATCTCTTTCCAATTTGGAAACAGATTTGAAGTGATATAATTCTAATTAAATTACTAGACTGGCCAAAATTAATTAAATGAGCAATTTTTTCCTTAAACTAATGTGTGGCTCTTTTGTTTACTAAATTTAATTTATGCTAATTATCTTCCAGAACTTTCTCAAGTATTGCATCAGCTTTTATAACTCTTTCATATAAGCTAATGCTAAAAAAAATAATAAAATGAATATAATAATATTTTATATAATATTATATGTATCCATCATACATATACACACATACATGATTACTTAGGGTTATGGAATTAAATATTACCAGTATTTAAACTATAATTAACTTTATAAATCAATTATGAGAAAATGGGAATAGTTATGTGTGTATATGCATGCTTACACCCTCTGATAACCTAAGTGTGTGGAAGGATGGGTTTGAATCCACCTTATAGTTAATCATGTAGTCAGACAGCGAAACAAAAATATGTATCACATATTTACTGCTTCAATATCTAAAAAGTAAAAAAATAAAATAATATATGAAAAAAAAAAGGTTTTTTTTTTTTTTAATAATGCTTTTATGTACATGAGACTACTAAAAATTAGACAAATAAAATAATCCAACTAAAAAGTAGAAAATGCCGAATTTCTCAGAGATCTTAAAAATCTAGATTTGTTATAAAACAATTGAAAATTTCAGGAATATTATCACTTCATAAAAGCATTAGTGGCCTTTTTGTTTTTTATAATTTATTTGAGTCTCAAATGTCTGTATGAAACGATAATATTCCTGAAATTTCCAATTGTTTGTTCATTTTCCAGGAATGGAAAATTAACTGAGATCTGTTTTCTACTTTTTAGTCAGATTATTTTAATATTTTTTTCTATTTCTTAGCTGGATAATACTATTTACATGAAAGCATTATTTAAAAAAAATACTATTTTACATATTATTTTATTTTTAATGACTTTAATATATGTGATAATTTGCAACTGAAGAGAATTTAAATATATGTAAGAATGTTTTCATGGGTATGCCTGCAAAATGTGATATATATATTTTAAACATTAAATCACTCCACATGGTTAAGAAATTCAGTACCACCCTCTGTGAACTAATATATAAATACATTAGAGTTCGTATTTCAAAATAACCAGCTCAAAATGATACCACTTTGAACTGTCTGCTATAAGATGTTATATATTGAAATACGAACAAACTCAAACAAAGAACTTGTAATTTTAGCCAGCAAAGATCTTAACTTTTTGCTACTAACAAACATGTTTTACTATTAAACCACTAAACATCACATGATCACCATCTCATATTAGCACATAATTGTTATTAAACAAGGCAAAACTCTCTATACAGTAGTGCCACCATGTGCCAAACAGAGTAATCAGTGGATTCCAGAAGGCTTGTGCATAAAATCCCTATCTAGTGCCTACTCATGCAGTATCCCCAGACTAGTTTCTGGCTTGTGGCCTTCATCAGTGAGGAGCCTTGGATCTGAGAGAGTTTTGCCTTGTTTATGTTTTACTATTATTATATAAAGACAAACTAAACATTAGTAATTTTAATCTTTAAACCACCTAACACAAATGTATAGAAAGTAATTCTAGTGCATAACACTATACTGAAATAAATATACAAATATTAAGCAATAAATCACCCCACATGGTTAAGAAATCCAGTACCACCCTCTGTGAACTAATATATAAATACATTATAGTTCGTATTTCAAAATAGCCAGCTCAAAATGATAACACTTTGAACTGACGGCTATAAGATGTTATATATTGAAATACAAACTCTAATGTATTTATATATTAGTTCACAGAGAATGGTACTGGATTTCTTAACTATGTGGGGTAATTTAATGCTTAATATATGTATATTATTTCAGTGTAGCGTTATGCACTGGAATTACTTTCTATATATTTGTGCTAGGTGGTTTAAAGATTAAAATTACTAATGTTTAGTTTGTCTTTATATAATAATAGTAAAACTTGTTTGTTAGTAGCAAAAAGTTAACATCTTTGCTTGCTAAAATTTCAAGTTCTTTGTTTAAGTTTGTTCGTATTTTGATATATAACATCTTATAGCAGGCAGTTCAAAGTGGTATCATTTTGAACTGGCTATTTTGAAATACAACTTTAATGTATTTATATATTAGTTCACAGAGGGCGTACTGGATTTCTTAACCATGTGGGGTGATTTAATGTTTAATATCTGTATATTTATTTCAGTATAGCGTTATGCACTGGAATTATTTTCTATACATTTGTGTTAGGTGGGTTAAAGATTAAAATTACTAATGTTTAGTTTGTCTTTATATAATAATAGTAAAACATGTTTGTTAGTAGCAAAAAGTTAAGATCTTTGCTTGCTAAAATTTAATAACAATTATTGGTACTTATAGAATTAAATACCAATAGGGATTTTATTAAGTTTCTATTATCTAAAGAATAATTACAGTCACAATTACAAACATAAACTAAACTTTCTATTTGAAAATTGATTTAGTCATCATAATAATACGTTGAGACTAATAATAGTATGAAGCTTATAAATATTTATTCTCCTACTTATACAAGTAATTATCATGAAAACAGAATAACCATTCACTAATAATCAAAAGTTTATAATTTAACCATCACTTCCTATCATCCAACTCAGTCAAATATTCAAATTAATTAGCATTTTCCCATCTTAATTGTATCTCGCTAAAAATAAACGATATAATAGACTTTATTATTAACTTCTATTTTGAAATAATAATATTTGAATTTATACTATACAATAAATTTTAACTGGATTTAAAAATAGAAATATGACTATTGAAACTAATATAATTTTCTAATGCTCTACACATACAATAATTTTAAATCTCTATTTTCAAATAAGACTTCAAATATTTTCCTATTTAATAAAATACAGATTTATTAAATGATTTTAATAATTAATAATAAATAATTAATTTATCAAGTTTCAATTCTTTAAAATCCTTTTATAAATAAAATATTCAATAAATGATATTTTATGTAATAACTTCATTTTGATTATGTGCTTTAATAATATGATTTTGTGAAAGAAATGATTCTAAACAGAAATTAAGTTACTAGTCATGTTTTAAATTATAATACTTATTTATTTTAACAATAACAACAATTTATAACAACAATTATAAATATCAAATATAACAATTGATTCACAAAGTTAATTATAAATTTATAACAAAAATTTTTACATTTATAATAAATAAAAAATATTCTTTTCATTCAGATATTCAAATTATATATATATGTGTGTTATTTGGTCCATAAAATAAGTTTATTATTACCAATTTGTAAGCTTTCCTTTATATTATCAACTATTTTTACCATCCATGAGTTCATTCTGAGAGGTAAATTGATTGCCAGCTCCAACATATTTAAATAATCCATTGTAATCCAAATTATATGTATTGGAAAAAAATATTTATCATTTACACAAGCATTCATTCTGCCTTATCAGGCAACTGAGAAGAAAGACCAATGGTAAAAAGCCAATAAACTCACCATGCTGAATAATGCATGTTGTTGAGCAGCCCATCCATGTTTGTATACTATATGAATTATCACATAGTAATAACAGCTGCAATGACAAGAATGTAAGGAAATGTTGTAGGAGTTATAATATGAAATTAGGAAAGTAGGACTGAAGATAAAAGTTAAAAAGACTAAAGTACTGTTTAATCGATTTGCTCAAAATATGAAAATAAACATTGATTATGATGAATTAGATGAAGTTAACAGTTACAAATACCCTGGTCAGATTATTAATACATATGGAATCATAATGGATGAAATTAATCATAGAATTAAACTTGGTTGGAGTGCTTTTGGTAGAAATAAGTTGATACTAAAAGGAAATATGCCTATGTGTTTGAAAAAGAAGGTTTTTAATAAATGTGTTTTGCTAGTTCTTACTTATGGGTTCGAGACTTGAACACTTAATAAAAGAGCAATACAGAGACTTCAGACCACTCAAAGAAGTATGGAGAGCATGCTGAGAGTAACAAGATGAGATTGAAAATGCAATGTATGGGTAAGAAAACAAACAGATGTTACTGACCTCATTAAAAAATTAAAAGATTGAAGTGGAATTGGACTAGACATATTGCTATAAGAGATGATAATAGATGGACAATTGAAGTCTTAAACTGGATTTCAAGAGATTATAACAGACCCAGAAAGAGATTATATGTGAGATGGATGGATGAGATGAGAAAGTATACAGGGGTTATGTGGAGAAAAGAAGCTAAAGATTGGAGATGAATTGAACTTGGAGAGACCTTCATCCTGCAATGGATTGATATTTTGATGATGATGATGATGATGATGTATTCAAATTATTTAAACAAAATTATAATACTTTTATATCACTCAAATCACTCAAATTTAAAAATAGTATGAAAACATATTTATACAATTTCCTATTGAAATTGTTTATAATGTGGTAATCTTAAAATAATACATCTAAATAAATAATTGAATCAATGATTCTCTCTATGAAAATTATCATTTAATTTTATGCACTTAACATTCTTGTCACTCACATTTTCATTCTTATTTTGATATCATTTACCATTTTTAAATAATAAGTTAATCATATTTTGATTGAACTCAAGAATATTAGTTTTTTGTACAGTCTTATTATCTCTGATACCATTCTAACAAAACTTAGGAAGAAAAACTATAAATTAAAAAAATAAATAACTGGCTGACCAACTTATGTTTCCTATTATATAATAACATATATAAAACTTTACAGATAAGAAACTGGTCTCATTAAATTATTGAACCAAAATATAGGATTAGAAGTATCCTCTTTTTATGATATGTTATATTTTAAAGGTAGTCACTTTTCCTTAATCATTCTACCTGCATATATACCCTGGCTTATTTTTCAAGCTCTTAGAATATAACATTCATGTTTCCTTGGAAGATCCTCACATCTCCTTATCATATAGATTAAACTCATTAAACTCTATTATAAGTTCTTCAGGATGATATTTTATCCTATCCTGAAAATTTAACTCATTCTTTCCACACTATATATCTTCAGCATCTGTGTCTATTAACTTCCTCTTGTCCAATAGTATAATCTTATCTTCCCATCATGTATTCATCTATGAACTTTATAATAGATTATGTTACAAAACAAATAACTCTATTCTGACAAATTTTCAATATTACACTTTTCCATTACAAAGATAAATTTCATAAATCACTTTTCAACTTTAGGATTCCATTTCATATTTATATATCACACTATACTCCTATGGCATATTCATATTTATTCAAATAAAATCCCATTTCTTGATTCATCATCCTCATTTAATGCAATCATTAAACATGCATTGCTATAATGAATTACTGAATTCATTTAAGACAATTTTAACACAATCAGATTTTTTAATTTTCATACTTATTAAAATAACATAAATTTAAATTACTACATTACCCACACAAACTTTTATTCTGTAACTCATGCATAACATATTACTTCTATAAGCACACTCTTCATTCTTCAAAATTGAATGAATAATAATAATAATATTAAAAACTCACCTTAATCCTAAAGATTAAATAAATGTAAAATGATTTAAATTATTTATACTACTATTATACAATAGTATATATTTCTATTTAAAAACATCAATAATAAAAATCAGAAATTAGAAAAAAAAAATTTTTTTTTAAAAAAAGGGAATTTATTCAACCTCTTTGTCCAGTATCCCAATGGCAGCAAACAACAATTAAAACTTCTTGGCAAGTTGTTGATTATCCATTCCCCTTGCTAGCAAAACAGATCTAATTTCAAATAAAACATTTTAATAAATAATAATAATAATAAACAATAACTTGATAAATTTTTTGAGCTCATTGTATCCTGATCTAATCCTTAGAACTTGATATGTTTAAAATGAAATATCATTATTATTCTGGAACACTATAATAATATTTAAGTAGTCTATGGAATATTAAATATGATTTTATATTAATATTTTCCAATATTAAACTTTGGCATATATAACATCAATTTACAAGTTAATTTTACTTTAACTTCTTTTCCTTTATTTTTACTTAGTGGTGTCATATGTCATTATAAAAGATCAAAAGATTTTCTTGATAACTCTTTAACCTTTTTAGAATTTTCTTATTAAAAGATAATTCTATTTGCTAAGATAAAGAATATACTTTTTCTTTATAAATCTTTTATCTCATATAATACATATCTATTCTTATTAAACTATTCTATAACTAATTAATTATATAGTAAATCTTTTTTTGTTCTCATAGTAAACTGTTTTATAAGCAATTAATCATATATTAAATATTCTTTTTTCTAATTTGAAAATTTAACTAGAATATATACGTTTTTTTTCATGTGTCATAGCATTGGTCAGGAAATGAACCTGCTAACCCAGGACAACTGCTTGTAAGGCAGCTGTACCGACCACTCGACCATCAATGCTTGACTATATATAAGTTATTTTAACTTAAAAAAGAAATCTTTTAACTAGATTTATAACTTAGAACTAAGTTGTTATTTTAAAGTTCTATAACTTAATTTTATATGTTGATAAAAATTATAGTTTTGTACTATATAAAATTTCCTATTCATAGATAACTTAATAATGAAATTAATCAATCTTGTAGAAATAAACAAATGTTCTCCTATGTGTCAATGCTGCACTTTCTAGGTAATTATAGTTTATTCTATTCCTCCATTGTTTTCTCACATGATAATAAACTTAACCGTTCTTTTAATATTCCATTAGTTATCATTATAATTATGATTTGACATCCAAGACTAAAATTAGGTTATTGTTAAAGAAACTTCTATTGACTAACTCAATTATCTATATATACCACCTTTAAAATATATATTATCAATATTCAGCTTATTATGAATCACTTTTACTTAAAAAATAAAATATAGTAAAAGATATTATAATTTTTAAAGAATTTAATGAAAAAAGTGTTCACTTTTGCTTTTAATAAATTGATTTTTTCATTCACTTGCTACTTATCTTATATACAGTAGACAGTATGATATCAGAAAACTAATTAAATTAATTTTATTGGTCAATGTCTCAAAATCAACTAGCAATTTTTTACATAATTATTTTTCTGTCTACATTATTTAAAGTAATTAAGAATAATAACTATTTTAAAATCTAAATGAAATTGAATAACTTTTATACTTAAATTTAAAATATAATCAGGATTTTAATAGATTATACTATTAATTGATTTTAAAAAAAGACATTTAATAATAATATTTATATTTATAATATATTATTATAATTTTAAAACAAATTATTATCTTATAATAAATAATTTTTATTTTTATATTCTAGAATTCTGCACACATCCTTATACATTTGTGTTTTATAGGATCACTGTCATTTAAATAAATGGAAATTTGATTTATTATTATTGTAAATTTTAATAAATCTTATAAATGTATATATGTACATTGTAAAAATGCTTGTATTAATTAAAAACTAATATAATGGAATTATATATGACTATTTATAATATAAATAACTACAATTAAAAAGTGTGTATAAATTACTTTCACAGAACTCTATCTTTAAACTCTATACATTAAGCTATTTATATGTTATATATCAAAAATTAATAGTATTACAATTATATATTCTTTAAATTTAAACTTTTGGTTGCATGTTTTATATCTTACTTTAAAAATAGTTAACCAATCTAAAGGTTACAATATTATATATATATATATATATATATATATATATATATATATATATATATATATATATATATATATATATATATTGAAACAGACACGCTGTTTCACATTATATATTTAGAAGATTTCTCCCTTCCCTCCAAATTAAGATGACACAAGTTAAAACCAAGTAAAACTAATGCTATAAAGTTGATAAAATTTTAGTTAAAAAGAAAAGCAAATAAGGCTATATTTGCAATTAAAGAAAGTATAAATCTTTCTTTATTAAAACTCATAAATTCAAGTTAGAAATTAATTAAATAAAAATCTTTAAACATTAAAACTCAGTTTGAAAAATATTTTATAAAGCTGAATGGTTGTAATAATAATTTAATTAAAGGTGTAAAGTCACCATGCCATAGGCAAAAAAATTGATCAAGATCTTGAAAAACACAGTTAAAGAATTTCATTAAAAGCAATTACTGATTAAAAAGTCTGTTCTCACTAAAAGATAAAATGCCCAATGATCTAGAAGATTAAAAAACATGGTTGAGAATGGAAAAGCATTGCTACCAATGAGATCAGTGCAAAAGCATGTAAGATGAATCCATAGACAGTGAGATGGAAGTATAAATAGAGCTGAAAAATAATGAGAAATAGATACATTAATTACTAAGTCAGTTGACCTCAAAAAATGAGTTCTTGAGAAGTAAAAGTTGGTTATAGTTTTGGGAATCAACTCATGACCAGTTAAAACACAAAGAACAAAAGCCAAGCTGTAGGAAAATTAGATGGAACCATCAGGCTGCCTAATGAAAAACCAGCATAACATGTCTGGCTAATTGGATCTCTAATCTCTCTGTCCACAACTATGTAAAAATCTCCAAACATTGCCTAGAAGTTTACAATGTGCCATTCAACTCCAAAACAGATCCTATTTATTTGAGAATTTCCAGCAATAAAGAAAAAAACATATGAATTCTGAGATAAGTAATTATTTAAAGTTGTACTTGAAATATAAAGAAATATTCCAATTATAATAAAATGCCAATTATAATTATAGTCCTTAGTTTTTTATAAAACAAAAAAAAAGAAAAATTTATATTATTAATTCTAAAGAAAAGTATTTAAACATGCCTCAAAATTTGCAGTATGTAGTTCAAAGAATTATAAATATGTGTTGTTTGTTGTTTGTTTAAATAAGGCAAATTATTAGCTAATGCATTTAGATTCGTAGATATAAAAAAAAGGCTTTTTCTTTCTTTGTTAATTTAAGCTTATATAAAAAAATGAAATGTTTTAACAATCTATTATTAATTTCTGTCGCAAGTTGACTATATTAGTTTTAAACACACTTATATATATATATATATATATATATATATATATATATATGTGTGTGTGTGTGTGTGTGTGTGTGTAAGTGTGTGAATTATGTATTTCATTTTAAATGAACTAGTTATATGGAATTATCAATTGTGTTATAAAGTTAAAGATATGTGAAATAAAAAATAAAAAAATTTATGATAGAGTTGATTGTTCGAATCTATTTACAAAAGAGTCTTACTCTGCTATATATACGCAATTCCCGTAAACGTATTTTATTAACCAAGGGGATTTAATACTTTTAACAGATCTGGAATAAATAGTTAAAAACACTTATGTATTACTTGTATATGTATACCTACCTGAAATGCTTTTATAAACATAGAATGATGATTGTAATGCTTATACATTACCAGTATACTTACTTACAAATATCTCGATTAATGAAATAAAATAAAATGCTTCTGTGACTATGTGTCTACTATATAAATATCTGATAAATATCAGAATAAAGTGAACTATTAATCATGCTTCTAGAGATGGTTACCAATACCTGGATTAATGAAATAAAATGATAAAATGTTTCTATTATTAAATATCTACTATATAAAAATATTACAAACACCAGAATAAAATGAATTATTAAATATGTGTGATTACAAACACCTGGATTAGTGAAATGAAATAATAAATGATTCTATTATTATGTGTCTATTATATAAAAATATTAGAAACACCAGAATAAAATGAACAATTAAATACGTTTCTCTATGTGATTACAAATATCTGGATTAGTGAAATGAAATAATAAATGCTTCTATTATTTTGTGACTACTATATAAAAATATTAGAATAAAGTGAACTTTTAAATGTGCTTCTATATGTGATTACAAATATCTGAATTCATGAAGTGACCTGAACAAAAATGTTTCTAGACTTCTTCTCATCATATGAATTATAAATGAATTCTCACCTGGATATGGAAATAGTGAGAAACACACTTTTTATTAACTGTATTAGAAGGACTTACTAAAAACTTATTGTTAAATAAAATTATTGTCATCTAAAATTAATCTAGTTGTTCAGTTTCATTTCGCATCACTTGTCATTCATTGCACTTGTTCACAATAATCTCATGCCTCCTGAGCTACGTTCGCATAACCAGACCTTAGTAAATAAGGTTGTAGTAAGCTGGAGCTCTAGTGGCGCCATTTGGGAATGCAAACAAACAAATTTTCTAGTAGTATCCAGTCTCTTTAATGCTACATCCTCTGGTAAGCAAGAAATATTGTTGTAGGAGGGATTAGGTAAACATTAGGTAAAGTCAATCTTTATTCCCTTCCTACAATATGCTCATCAGAAAATAGTTACAACCGAATATGTAAAGATTGACAGGCAGTCCGGTTACAATATATATATATATATATATGTGTGTGTGTGTGTGTGTGTAATAAATTAAGTTTGATGTCTGTATTGTTTCCAAAATATATGTAATATTCAAATCAATATATATATATATATATTAAAATACAGTAAAATTTACGTAAATTATAATTATTTTATTAGAAGTACTTTCAACTATACATCTATAATTTATGTAAATTTTACTGTAGTATATATATATATTGATTTGAATATTATAAATTGAAACGGAAGTAATTGCAACCCCATAAGCTATGTATAAATTAATAAATACCCATCAATAAATGAAAAGAATAGAATTATACTTCTTATTTATTTAACGCTGATATCATTTAAACATACATTTATTGAAATGTTCCAATGCAAAGTATGAACTGTCCCATTTAGTCAGATTTTAATATGGAATGAACTATTATAAAAACATTATTAAACATTTGGATGAAAAGGCATAGTCTCATTATTTATACTCTCTAAATATCAAATAAAATTTCACATAGTAAATGTACATCTAAATAATGATAGCTTAATAATATGTGAAATTGAATTGAAAGTAAATTTAACTGCCCATGAAATATATATAAAGTAATATCTGTTAATGATGTGAATTTCAGAATAGTTAATGCCTTATTTAAACTAAGCTAATAGAATTTAGTATCTGTGTCAAACATATCAATAAATGTGTCTTTAAAAGAATGTCATATTATTGTATTTTTTTCATTATGATGAACAATAGTTTTTATGTAGCTTACGGGGGGGGGGGGTTACTTCTGTTTAAATTTCATGATGGCTATAACTGAAATTTTCACTTTAACTGCAGTACTTTCTTGAATGAAATATATTTGTTTTGAATTCATTATTTTGCAGTTATCAGCAAGATTTTTGTTTAATTGTGTGTATTTATTTGATGGCAAAATTGGGTACTAAGTTATAGATTAATTAATTAATTTTTTTTAAAAATCACTAGATGTCAGTATTGTACAAAAAATTTAATACAAAAGATCAGAGAATGACAGTTTTTTTGCAAAGTATTTAATGCAATTGCAAGAGATTATCTTTAATTCATATCCTGAAAGTGGAAAGCATACATTTTCATCAGTTTATATACTTATAAATTATTTTGAAAAATATTTGTGAAATATTAATTTTTGATATGACAATGACATTTAGATTCAAATTTTATTTCAAAATATTTGTTTTAGAAAAATAAAGTCAAGTAAAATGTAATAACATAAAAGTGAAAGTTGTAACTGGCTGACAAGGAATGCCTCTGTAACTATTGTAGCTATTATTTTTTATTTTAAAAATTATTAGAAGTGGAATTTTAAATTTTAACTCTTTTTGGCCAATGGAATTCAATCAAAAATCTAAAAAAAATGGTTTAATTATTCACTTGTATGACTATCTATTGAGATATGTTGCTACTTTTTTGTTGTTGTTGTTGTTAAATTAGTTAAACTGCAACATTTTGCATTTTGATTATTTAGTTCAAGAAAAAATCTAAAGAGGCTAATATAATTTAATTGCATCAAAGCCAAAGTATTTTAATTTTGACTCTATTTATTGATCGACATCATCTTTTGTAATCTGTTTCAAGTCCATTTAGAAAATTACTTCAAAATAAATTTTGGAATAAATAAAAACTTTTTGTGTAAAATTTATTAAGGTTGATGATTATTTTTACACAGTAATTGTATAATAATTATTAAAAATCAAAAGTGTACAGAATAACACACAAACTAACACTATATATATATATATTGTAACGAGCACAGACGTTCGTTACATTGTTTTTTTTATATATATTATTAAACAAGTTAAAATAAAAAAGTTCGCATTTAAAAACTTTCTTTAAAAATTAAAAATTGAAATTAAAATATCGTCTTAAACTCTTATATATTAAGTCGCACAGATAATGAAAAATTATTAAAATAAAATTTTTATTAAAGAAAAAGGTATTTTTTAAAACTAAATTTTAAAAAAGATTTGGAGATAAAATTATATCTTTAAATTTGTCTTGAAATATATTTTTGATTTGGAAAACAGGGTAATTAATTAGAAATGGAAATGATTGTTAATTAGTTAAATTAAAACCAGCCTTGAGCATTTAAATGTAATAACCTCAGTCAGATAGAAAAAAAAACAATAGAAACTGATTAGCCAATGAAAGAAATCCATTTGGGAAATCGGACCTCAGCGAAAGAATCATCACTCCATGACGCAATGTTAATTCAATCCTTGACATTAATATAAAAAGGACAGGTTTTGGAAAGCTTAGGTAGTTAGTGAATGAGGAGTGATTGATTATTGACGATGTAACAGCTAGGTGTTAGTGCTGCGGGGATTGAAAAAGACGCACAGCTTCAATCCCTTTCAGTTCTGTAAGAAAGGAAGAAAAATGGGCCATCGTTTCTTCATTGAGGACCAATTACACTAAAAAAAAAATAAAAATCTCCAAAGGATAAATAAATCGATCAACCGGATACAAATCTTCGGACGACATGGGAATTCACGTGCAAACGGAAAGGAATATACGAAGATGAACTATTTCAATAACCGTAAGACTTTAAAATTTATGAACAGTAAATTAAAAACTTTCCAGATTTAAATGATTTCAATATTATTCTATCTGACCAACATTATTTTATTAATTAGTTATAATTTTATTTAATGTATTTAATTTGTAAAATCATTTCCATTTATTTATTTATTTATTTAATTTTGTTCTTTAAGTTTTATTATGATTTCTGTTTTCCGTTAAATAAATTATAAAAAAAATGTTAAACTTAAGTCGGGCGTGAATGGCTGTATCGATTTGTAAAGATATATTAAGGGAGGGTAATCTTGGGTTGTTCATTTCGTAGTTGAATTGGTTCAATGGATTGGATATATTTATGTAATTAGTAGGTGTAATATGAGATCCGCTACGGGCAGGATTATAGATATACGCCACACACCCTCTGTTTGCCTATGGATGGGTTTTGTAAGTCGGCAGAATACCGCAGCCCATTCCTATGGAGTTTTTAGTTTATTGATCTACTTGCCCACAGATGTCACATCCCTGTGGGTGGAGAGTCAATGTCGTTTCTATTTCTACATATTGTTCAGATGTACATTCCTGACAATATAGTTGTGTTGTCGTATCATGCTACATTGAATACATGAATGTATCAGATGGATTGGTGCCAGTTGATTGCGAAATGTGTTGCCTAAGGTTAAATAGGGATAGAATATTTTATTTTCAAATGCAAATCTATGTAGTCGATTCAGGCTCGATCCTAAATAAAACTATTAAATTTAAGTTGTTTATAGATGCTTGCATAGATTGGTTATCGGTTAGGTATGTTTTGGGTTTTCATATTTGATCAAAATATATAGACATTCGATAAATAATGATACCTTACGGTGAGTGTCTCTAATGTATTTATTCGGATGTCCTTTAAGTTATTGGTGACGATGCAAGTATCTTACGATGAATACTAGAGGGTTTCTTATAATTCCCTATGCAATTGTCAGTAATCAATAATTTTGTATTTTGATCATTTATGTTTACTTTGAAATGTTTTTGACCGTTGAAATCTATGTAACCGATCTATAGCAACATATTAAACAGGTTTATAATATCCATCTGTGCGAACTTGATTAAAAATGTAAATTTATAATATAATAGTAACTCAATGTAAATTAAAGTAAAATCAAAGTTAAAAATAATGTTAAATGTTTAAATGTAAATCACTAAAATAATTTTAAACCTTATATATATGTGCATAAATAAATCTGTTTGTATGATAATTACTGGCAGTGGCTTACTTTATTCTTTTATATACTAGTAAATGATATTATTAAATCTCTGCTATTCCACTGAGCTAGTGACAATGGGCTAACGATCTAAATATGTAAATAAAGTGGAATCCTAACAGTGCGTATCTGCCTACTCTATAAATTTTTCTAGGCTTAAATGCCTAGATGGCGCCCTTTGGTAGTGCGGTGCGGTGCGATGCGATCTACCACTTCGTTTGGATCGTTATAATATATATATATTGTGCACTTTTATTGGCCCAGTCTATTCTAAAATAAAATTTTGGTGTATAATTTTAAATTTTACAAATCCAATAATATTTACTTATTAAAAGAAGACAATAATGAAATATTAGATCATAGGGTTTGAACTCGAATTTAGCTAATAGAAATTTATAAATGTTTTTAACTCAAAATACATATAGAAAATTACCTACAGAGTCATATATGTGCAAATGGATGAACAATTAATATTATTTAGTATTTAAAACCAGTGAAGTTTAAATTGTAATTTTGTAAACACAATGCATTACAAAGAGGAATAATTATTGGTTGTGCGCATTTGATTTTAAAAATAGAAATTATTTATCTTCAAATCTTGCTATATTCAAAAGTAAATAAATAAGGTTTAATTTTACAAAATACTGATTTAAAATTAAAACAGTAAATTCTATCTTTATTTAATTTTTAAAAATATTGTATTTTAATATTTTTTTAAAAAAACGGAAAATCGGTCATTTTAAAATAATAAACCAAAAACTTTCAAAATAAATAATTGTTTCATAGAAAATAGTGGGAAAATATTAGCCAATCAAAGAGTTTCAAACAATCTTGGAATATGAAATTCAAGAGAGAGCTTCTTGATCGTAAAGTATAAGTAACTAAGTTTTTTTTTTTTTGGTGATATTTTTTTTTTTTTAAAAAAAAATAAAGTTGGATTAAAAATTCCTAAAACCTTATGATTTACAACTCTATATCAATATACATAGATAATTATAAGCTAAAATAATGGAATAAATTAATCGTTTTTCTACTGGGCAAGTCAATAATCGGAATTCCCAATAATCTCTTGAAAATTAATAAGTATTGAAGAAATAATTGGAGATGAATAATCAATGAATATATTCACGGAAAAATAACAATAATCGTGCCATAGGGAAAATGAACTGCAGTAATACACAAAAGGAAATAAATAAACACCGTAAATATCCAGTAAGGATAGATAAAAGAATAGTAAATTTCTTGGAAACAGTTAAGTATATATATTTAAAATTTAATGGAACTAAAAATGAAAAGTGTTCATTATTATTCTGGATGTACATAAAATCTTAATTACAATGTGAGATAGAATTATTTATTTGGAGCCAAAAACATGACACGACACATTCTTAAGTGAAATCATAAGTGTGCCTTTTATTATAGAGAGAAATATGTATCATCTAAAATAAGTAAGGCAAGCCACAAATAAATTTTTATTACTAAACAAAGAACAAAACGAAGGATTATTGTTGCAGTAACTCAAATACCTCGTGAATCTTCGGATAAGCAGAATCTTCAAAAAATAAGGAAAATAAAAATGTTCTAATAAGTTTATGGAGTGTAGAACAACTAGTAAATTTAAAAGTGTTCTTATACGTTAGCTGAGAGTTTAAAAGAGAACTTCTTTCTAATGTTGGTATTTATATTTTTTATCTATGATTTGTTAGTATAATAGGGGAGGGGAAGAGAACTAAATCATTTAATATGGAATTAATTCAAGTGTTGTTATATTAATAGTTATTTAATAATTCGGTTAAGTTTAAAGATTATGAATCCTTTAAATAAACAAATATACTCGATATTTTAGTATGAAAGGGTATTTAAAATGATATATACATACTCCAAAGAGCAGGTTATATTTACATGTACAAATGGATAAACTAAAAAACAATGATTTTGTTCTTATGTGAAAGATAAAAGTAGTAATTTTGTTTGCTTACCAACCTCCAGAATTATAACCTATGTTCTCATTTATTTTTTGTATTGTTACTTAATCATTAAGTACTACTACTAACGAACCATGAATGGAAAAAAATGATTGTTTAATAAACTGAATATGTGATATATAGTTCACATACATAGGGATAAATATCTCAACATATAATAGGAAATCATTAGTTTTGTTTGATAATAATACTCCAAAGATTAATTTTCTGTTGTTATTATTATTATAATATATATATATATATATATATACATAATAATAATAATATATATATATATATATATATATATATATATATATATATATGTATTATTTTGTTATGTTATTTTAAATTTGGTATTAATGGAAATGTTTATTATCATTTGTAATGAATATTATTAAAATTATTGTTTTAAAAGTTTTATTAAATTCCAATTGCTGCATATCTTTTCTGGGCTCATTTTCACCACATCACACAACTTAAAATGTACAGTCAAAATTAAAATGAAAAGTCAATTCAATTTAAAGCAAATCTAACAGTTTAATAAGCATAAATCTCTTAGTAAAGATTTTTTTTACTTGTTACATGCTGCCTTGATCCCATAGGTCATTGATGACATTGCCAATTACTAAAGTGTATCTATTAATATAAAATTAAATGATACGTTAGTTATTAGTGAAAGTATTAGTGTTAATCACAGTTTAGTTAATAATATTATTTTAATATTTAGTATTAAAGAACATACATATAAAGCTTGACTATGAATTTAAATTATAAGCCTTTCTTAATTTGTACACTATCCATGGAAATCTGTAAAATCCCTCTTGATATTCCATAGGTAGTATGAAGAATTAATAAATCAATGATTTTCCTGAGATCTCCTTATTTTAAAGTTATTCTTGTGATTATTGCCAATCTTAATTATTAAACATAATATGAATCAAAGTTTATCTGTAATTATCTAACAGATTAATTTAATGAGTGATTGAATTAAAACTTAATAGTTATAAATATAAAATAATATATTAGATATTATTGTTAGTCATGAGAGTATGTAGATACTTAATAAGGAGGAGTATCTGGGTATTCTTATGCCATTGAACAAGTATTTTGTATTTGTTTAATGTTAAGGGGATGTGATCTGTTTATAGGTAAACGAGTCTCATATTGATTATATTTAAAACATATCTTATTTTAGAAATGTTTATTCATGTCAAAATAACATGGGATAAATACTAATCTTATCTAAATTCAATTGTTATAGTTAAAGAAAATGGTCGGGATATAATAAGTTTATTAATAGAACCTAACCCAAATCCAAGTAGGGCCTAATATAAAAGGGACTTGGAAACTCTGCTTAGGGTTGTACCACCTATAGACAGGCCACAATATATATATATATATATATATATATATATATATATATATATATATATATATATATATATCCTTGTAAAAACAGGGATAAATTTGG